>VZRO01000329.1:69453-98310 GCA_013397915.1 Daphoenositta chrysoptera | reverse complement strand
AAGGGCGCGCCCCCGCCCGCCGCCCCGCCACACAGCAGCAGCCTTCCTCCTCCTCCTCCTTCCTCCTCCTCCCTCCTCCTCCTCTTCCTCGGCACTCTCGGCTCCCTCACCGAAAACAGCGGCCAAGAAACTGCAGCTGCCAGCGGATCTGGCAGCAGCCCCTGTAAATGAGATTAGGCATCACTGGAGGGCTGGGCAGGAAGAGAATGTGGGCTAATGGGATAGGGAAGGCAAGGAAAGGGGGAGCTGGTGGGGAAACTGTGTCGCCTCCTTCGTGTTTCTTTACCGACAGCAACGGGGAATCTGCCTCTTCCTCTCTCTTATGCTGGACACCTCATGTATTTTTTTCAGTGAAAACCAGGGAGAGCTTGTGCGCTGTTGGCACTGCAGACTTTCCTGAGCAGTGGAACAGAGAGAGCAGAGAGCAAGTCTGTTTCAGGCAGATAGGAAGAAACCCTGAGGGCACCTCAAGACACCCTCGGGACTGTTTTGCTATGTCCTAGGCAGCTGCCTAATTTGTGAAGGCCTCGCATTGGCCACGATAAAATAAAAAGATCAGGTCTGTCAGTCTTACTTCCCCATCACATTCAGACAAGAATACTTTGTTTCTAAAGGGGGTTGAAATTCCCAGAACTCAACATTCACAAGAACACAAGATACTTAAGAGGTTAAGCTTTGCTATATTACCATTTGAAAGTGTCTTTTCCAGAAACAGTAACTCTTATGACAAGAATGCTCTTGCAGTACTGTGCGCTGCACCTTGTGGAGTGTGTGCTGGTAAATCACGCAATTCAAGCAGAGAGGTTTCCATGCGTACTGGGTCATCTTCACCCTTCCTTGTTCTACATTTCTCACTTCTCAGAGAGACTCAAACAACACTATCCTGCAGGAAGTTTGTTATTATCAACTACTTACTGCAACTGCTTTTAACTACTCTTCCAAACTTCGGAGATGCCTTCAGATACTTTAACAGAGGATGTGGTGAATCAGCTCAGGCAACGATAGGGAGTCACAGTGGCCACAAAAAAAAATGAAGGAAAAAGGATAGAGCTGATCTGGACTTCTTGGAGAGCTGATGGAGGAAGACGTAAGTTTGATAATGGTCCTAGAATGAATACCTGAGTAAAGAAAGATGATCTCCATCACGAATAGGAATGTTTTTCAGAGACAGAAGTATTAAAAGGTGAAATGACACAATAAGAACCATCAACTCTGTTCAATGAGATGCACTGGCAGCAAAGAAAAGGAGCTCTGTAGAAGATAGACATTGTGTGTCTCAACTTTAATAGAGAAGAATAATTTAGCACGTCACAAGGAAAAGGAAATATGAAAACAAATTATGTGGAAAAGAGAGAACTCTGGAGTTTTGAGGTGGAAGAGAACAAGGGAAAGAATCCAACAGCATAAGCATAAAGTGAAGAAGTAACAATGTTGGAAGTAGTTGGCAGAGGAATTTATTAAACCAAAGAACAAAGAACTGAGAAAAGACCCATTTCCCACCAAAAGTCACTTGACATACAATAGCATATTGGTGAGGCTAATAAAGTCAGAATCAAAATATTAATCTTCCGATAGATTCTCTGATTCAGCCCAGCCCACTGTTGAGAAATGGGAACCAGCAATAAAGATCTCCGTCTATAATTTCCCCAGCTTTCACACCGATATCCCAGATGAGCAGCACTGCAGTGTTCAGAGCTCGGTGATTTGACTCTGTAAGTCTGACAGGTGCACTAGAATACAAGGGAAACGCCTCCCAAGATCTGCTAAGAACACAAGTGACACCCTTGTGGTTGTATGGCATCAAAATAAACTCAAAATCTGATTTATCAGACTGGTCTCTAAATTTCTTTTTCAGAGTAAAATGGGAACTGCATAAAATATAATTCAAATATAATTTTACCCTTCATGATGGCTAGGAGGAAAATCCTTAAAAATATTGATAGTACACATATTCTTTCCACTTGTTCTGCCAGCCAACACTTAACATAATTGTGTTAAAGGGTATAAAAATCAAACATTAGTAAGTTTCCAATAAGACCAAATATTTGTTTTCTTATTCTGCCACTCTTTGTTGCTCATATAAAGGAGAAAAGAAACCCACATAAAATGAAACTCTTTTGTACTACAATTCTTGGACTACCTACATGAAGCTGTTCAAAAGATGACTTCAAACGTCCTCCTTTCTATAAGGTATTCTGCGAATAGATTTTGGTAGCAGTTATGTGTCTTTGGAATGCTCTCCAACAAAGCTGACTAATTTAGGCAGCATCATTTTTTCCAAGCTTTTATTTTCTGAGAATGTCCTTAAAACTAAGGGCAGAAGCATCCCCAGCTGCGTTAGATTTTCGCTATGCTGCCTCCAATTTTGCCTTTACTTTAACTGTGTCTTAACTTTACTTTAACTTTTGCCTTTACTTTAACTGTGTCTTAACCATTTTGATTATTTTACAAGTAAAATACAAAATCCTATACTAATAGGCAAGGTTTATATATTTTCTTCGAAAATAATCAAATTTTATTAACACAAATGCAGTTCTGAAGCAGAGCAATTACTTGGGCCCACTGAAGTTAATAGGTGTTTCTCCAGTAACACCAAAAGTAATTGTATTCCACATAGTTTTTAATCTTGTTCTCAGAACCAGAGGAATAACTTAAACATCTCAGTGATGTATCTCACAACTACAGACTTGCTATACTGAAGCGCATCAAAATTTTTTCAACTTCACCAGCATGCCCACTGTCTAAATGAAGTAGAAGCTCTAAACCCTAATGAGGTTAAATAGAAGAGAAGACCAGAAACAACCCAAGAGAATTTCTTTTTTGCCACCTCTTTGGGATGAAAGAGACCCTGGGCTGGACTACTTGCAAGTAGAAAGAAAATAATTTCTTTTAAAAATATGTAACAGGATAGTCTCATTCTATTGTGGTTGGGTGTCTTTGTTCAATGGCCTATAAAAGGCTTTAATTTATAAATTACTTACACATCTTTCCCATGTTGAAAGTCATCACTTATCTCATATACAACCAGCATTAGCTTCCCCAGAAAGCATGGTCTGCCAGAAGAGGAATGGCCTTTTCAAAATGCAAGGCAAAACTACTCATTAATAAAACAAAGATGATGGGGAAAGGCTGCCAAGGGGCAGCTTTATCTAACGAGGCAATAAAGTACACATGATTGAGCAAGGTGGTGACTACAGTTTCTGTGTTTAGCTTGCACTGTCAGTACAACTCAGGTATTCCAATAACATCATATGCACGTGGCATTTTTAAGTAAAAATATTACGTCAGGATGTGAACAACAATCTATCTGGACACGATCAGAAATTTTGCTCTCTGTCCTGCTGGCCAGTGCTGTAGCATTATGTCAGTATGCTGCCTATATCCATCAATTTATCTTATCTTATGCCTAGACTAAATGTTTCTTGGAGTAAAGACATGCTGTGCAAGCTCCTAGCACAGCATGATCTTGTTCCATGGCCAAGTTTTTAAAGCTTTAAAGAATTATGAACAATCACATTCAAATTTACTAAAATAATATAAACATGCTAGTCGACTAGGCTCTAAACACTGACATGAGTTAATACTGTGCTACCTTAAAGTGTAAGACCTGGATTGTTTTCCACTAGCACAGAGACAATCCACCTACTTTAATTGAACTCCTATATTTGTGACCCTACTGAACCACAAGTGTTTCACTGCCAGGCTCTGAGCAGGTACCTCGTGATTCCAGGCCCAGTCTCTGGCCTTTTTGATGAGATCTGAACACCTGCTCCTTCAGGAGTGAATTGCAATCAATCTATTTAATGTAGGTCTTCAAATGTCATTGCAATGATTACAGGTTGCAGTATATATTTTCTAGAACTGAACCCGGGACTGACTTAGAAACTTCACCGCTTTCTTCATGGCATTTGTTTTAAGATCTAGGAATTTGGTTTGTCACCTACTTTCCAACCCTATTGAAACGGTAATTACTTTTGTCAATTTATGATGCTGATGATCAAAGCTATTGGTACTCTGTCAGTTAGGGATGGAATTAAAAAACAACAAAAAGATGATTTCTAAAACATAAAAGAAGGAGGTAACAATAAAAAAGTCTGGATTTAACAAAAAGAATTCTGATCTGACAGAAAAAAAAAATGAGTCATGGACAGACAGTTTCACAGGAATGCAAACTTATTAGAAATAAGGAAAGCCCATATTTCCATAATCTTTTTTTTTTTAAGTAACATATATATATGTACACCCTCACAGAGAAAACAGTACAATTTGCATATATTTGAAACCTTAATGCAATAGATTTTATTCCTTACTGTTATTGTAACAGAAAATCCACAGCTACATGGAATTTGATATCAATACAGTGCACCGCCAAAGCTATCCATGGAAATGCAACAGTTTCTCAAACAAAGCAGAAAAACCTCAAGCAGTTACACTGCAGCCCTGACAATTTTTCCAGTTCTAGCTTCACCCAAAAGAGGGCAGGCTTTCTCAGGCAAAGAGAGAGGCTACGGTAGCTGGCTGACACACTACTAGGATGTTTTTTCCACCTAAGAGAGTTACCACAACTGGCTATACACCATCATTTCATCAAAAAGTGAGGGTGTTTACAGAAATGAAACACAGCACACCACGCTCCTTTAAAACTGCCTGGAAGACCTGTGATTGAGAAGACCTGATCTTAAAATAAGTTACAAGCTGAATAAATCAATCAAACATGGAGGAATAGAACTANAAAAAAAAACAGGAAGAAGAAGAAAAAAAACAAAACAAAATATGGAGGTTTGACTCAAGTTCAGATCTCATCATACCAACATCCTTGACTCAAGCATGGTTCCGAATCCTAGTCTCCCAACTTCCAAAATAGCTCTTGGTGATGCTTTTCCATTTTGTGTAAAAATAGTATTATTAACACAGAACAAACCCTGAGTTCACAAAACGGGACATTTTGTCTCTGCTTCAGATAAAGTGATTAAAATAAGGGTGTATTGCTCTCAGCATCTGTTATCACTTGGTATTTACAACACTCTCCCCACAGGCAAAGATGAGAAGTTTATAGGTTAATATCTACATCTTCAGATGCCACATATTTCACATATGAGTGTCCAATTACTGAGCAACTTCATACAAAGTAAGGAAAGAAAACACAGTGATTGTGGTTTTGTATATTTAGCTACAACGCTTTTAGACCAAGCTATTAGCTTAATTCAATCTGACAGTAGTTTCATGTTAAAAAAATATATACCCATAGTATTTTTTTTGTGACTAAACAAAAAAAAAACCTCCCATAAACCAGGGAATAGGCTCTTCCCCTTCATTCCTCAAGAAAATCTCTCAGGCAGGCCTGATTGATAAGACAGTACTTGCTCAGATCAAAATAGAATAAGCCACTTATTAAGGATTAGTTAGGAAGAAGACATTGATTTAGAATCCTTTGCCATGAAAGGACTAGAGAAAGGAGGACTCAGAAGCCTTATAAAGGGAGGGAGGAAAGAGCACCATGTATGAGAATGTCATGGTTACAGACCAGAACAGATTAATTGCCAAAAAACCTCATAACAGAATTAACGGGAGACACCGAGAACTAGCTGGAGGAATAATTTGTGTGGCAAAGAACTGAGCTGATAAATAAAAATAATGCAGCAGAAGAAATCAAGGAGAAAAACAAAATCCAGAAACCCTCACACTGGTTGCAGTTAGCAAGGGGTGGTTCTTGCAAGCTATTGAAATGGTTTTGGGGGAAGATATCTTGAAGTTTTCATAAGGAGAGATGAGGGAGCAACTGAGAAATTTTGAAGAGTAAAAGTTGTCCCTTATTGTATCTGATCTTATCCTCTATACATAGAGACAGAATTTCTAGAAGCTCCTGTTAAATAGGTAAATGCCAAAAATACAGAACACAGGCTGACTTCTGAAGGTTTTTGTCAGTTCTCACAGGTGTTTTCTCTCACTAAGAAACAATTTTTCTAAAACACACTTTTTAGACTGCAAGATAAGCTTACACATAGCACAAAAATAATAAAAACTGGCAGCTATCAAGTCAGGAAATAGCTTCAAATGTTAGCAGCACACCATCATAGGTAGCTGGTAAGTGGCAAACTTGCTTATGCAAGCTACTACTGAAATTGCCCACTTTGCTCATTCCCTCCAGCAATCAGAGTTGATGTGACTTAATCTCGTTAAGTCACTGAGTTCAATGCACTGGAGAAAAAGAGAGCTCAGCAGTTTAACAGGCTTCGTTCATCATTTTTCTTTCCTTCCCCCACCTTTCATTTTGAAGTTCCCTCTATCATTCATGAATTCCCTGCCTCATATCCACAGACAATGTAATAAAACAGCTTTTTTCCCCCAAGGTTGCTTTGTTTTTCTAAAGGTTTAAATCAGCCAGAATCAATTTGCTGATTGTGCATCACAAACTGAACCAATCTACATCCATTTATAGCCAAGTACAGACAATAAATACAGTCATTCTCTCACAGGAAATGAATGGAGGTTTCGTTCTTTTAAGCTCTACATAGCATTCAGGCTAAAAGGAGAGCTTTATTTTTAAAATCATATTCTCCAGAAACTCAAAGGACTAAAAATTACAAAATGGAAATAAGCAGGTGTCTGTGTTGGCTAAATAGTCCCATTTAACAAAAACAATAAAAAAGTAATAGAACCACAAAATAGGGATGTGGGTTTGCTGGGTTTTTTTCAAACCACATTATAAACTCAAGTCCTTCCCAGAATGTGCTCCTTACCACAAAGATTGTTTTACTTCAGCCTACAAGATTATTAGCAGACATTCAACTTCTATACAATTTCTCCAATATTAAAGGAAACTTCCTTAAACTCTGAAGTATAGATGTATAGTTCAAAACAGTTGGCTGAGAAAACAAATTATATTTCTTTTTTAAAAGACCAGACCCTTGGCTGTATTATCTCTAAAATCATAACAATATTTATTTTTGAAAAACAGTGTATCTAAACTAGATAGATTTAGTAGTTTAAAGTAGTCAGTCAGAATAGTTTAGACAGTCCAGAAAACTCTCACAAAAACCCTGTATCGTAATACTTGCTTCAGCTTTCAATATTTGAGAGTCACTGAGTAAAAAATATATCTTTTTCAAATTATACTATAATATCAAGCCACTTTGCAAGCAAGGAAAACTAAGTAATCTTGATCTCATAGCCTGAAATGCCCAGGCAGTGAGGTAAAACAACAAGAAGGAAATTAAAAGATGCAAGACATGTAGGAAAAGAAATCTATTTTTGTGTACTCTCTTTCCAAAATCTCTGAATTTGGGTGCTGTGCACAGTATCAACTCTCTAGTTAAAGAACGGCTTAACACAAGGCTATATGCATTTGGCTTTGTCACTAGGTTTTACTTCAAATACCAGAAGCAGACAGTGAAGCCTGATGAGGTATGTGACAGATAAAATGCTTAGTATGAAAGAATTATTTTCCCCCTAATACAGCAATGTTTTAAACTTCATTTTTTTGCAAGAGAATGGAGACAGGCAGGAGGAGGAAAATAAACTGGTATTACAGAAAGCAGAGCTTTGTTGTGCCAGACTGGGAACTAAAATTTTATGCAAGGCTATCAGGGGTCCAGCATGAGATTTGTACAGTATAAAGGTTTGTGGGAGGAAAGAAAGATATTTAGCCACTGGCCTTTGGATAACAGAGGAGAGAGAGGTAGGGGCAAATGAATAAAGAGGTCCTAATAGTGAAGGCAGGAAGGTAGCATGAATACACCCAGACTGAAAAATGTTCCACCGTGGGGAAGGGCAGTACTACTTATTTAATAAGGAAGCAGAGTGAAATCAGATTTCACCATCTCAATGAGTCTGTATGCCAAATGAAATCTGTGCAGCTTCCAATGGTAAAGTAAGAGAATGGACTAAGATGAGAGAGAGGAAGCAACGAAGATAATTCAGAAAGCAAGCATTGATCCCACTTTCTCTTCAAATTGGTTCGATTTTCAGGATAAAAGTAATGAAATAAAAACTAAAACTAAATCTAAGAATATTGGGGGGAAAAAAAAAGAATGCTATAGAAAAGAAGAATGCACCTGGCTATTCACCTCAACAAAGAAAAGAAAATAAAGATAAGACTCAGGGAGCCACAGGAAACCAAAGTACTTGGAGATTCGACAAACAAAAAAAAAAAAACCAAAACAAAGACCAGTACAGGTACAGAGCAGAAAGAGTCCACTGTTACTGGGCAAGAACAACCAGTCTTGAATTGATAACATCTATTTCCTGACTCCAAATAACAAGGGAACAAGTTCTGAGCAACTTTCAGACGGGGAGAGCATGGGTTAGTATCTAGGAATAAGTTTAGCTAGTAAGGAACAAAACTGGTTGCAAAATACGAAAAGTTAATTTATTAGTCTAAGCCACAAGAGATTTCAGAGAGTTCTCTAAAGGCAGAAAAAGCCACAATAGGGACTCCAAAAACCTGAGTAAATTACTTATACGTGTCAGACGGAACTGAAATTTACATTCACAAATTCATAGCAATGTTGATAGTTCTTTCACACTCCCTCTCTTATGCAGCATTTTGTCATCTGATAGTGCTACAGGATGCTAATGCGAAGGTTCTACCCTGTGTGTTTGACCTCATGGTACTATTTGTTCTACATTCACCAGTCTGGATATGTAGTACATGTAATAGATGTCATTTTATGTCATTATAATGCACTTACATCTAGCATAAATTCATCACAGAAAGTGGTTTCATATTTGCTAGCAGAAGAATAAACAGAAGTGAAATTTGGCTTCAGCTCGGTTCACCTCAGACCAAAAGCTCACCAAGCAAAAAGCAGCAATCAAGGTACTTCCTTTGGTGTACAGCAGACATTCAGGGGGCCAGTGATGAGGTCCACAGACTCAGCCACAGCTCTTGCCAGCTGATTTCATGTTTCCTTTCTGAGTCGTTGGGAGATTATTTCTATGGCCATATTACCATTTCAGTTATCATCAATCAGAAATATTTTTCATTCTCCCAGAACATCAAAATTTGCGAACACGTAAGAGGAAGGACCTTGAAATATGGAACCAACCCTACAATTTAGACTGATAAAATTTAGATAAAATTTAGACTGTTGCAAAGCAACAATCACTTTCACAGCAAGCTTCATCAGACATCAAACTCACATCCAGGAAGCAAACAGCAGACATAGAAACGTAAGACACATCCCAACCTAACCACTTTTTTAGCCAACTGAATACCATTTGGGTTTGGAGAAGCATGGTCCGGTATTTGTTACTAATGTTCTAAACACTGTAACACTGCTTTGCCAGTCACAACACAGCTATCGATTGTCCTTCCCAGCCTCATCCCCAAGGCTAAACACAATATCCCAATAATTTGTATGCAGGCATCTGTGACAATGGAAGGTCACTACTCGTTAATTCGAGCAAGAAGAGAATAAAGTCATGAGCTTGAACGGATGATGATTAACAGTAACATGAAAATATTTCAGTTCTAAATATCATCAGGCAATAATGGCATCATCACAGGGTACAAGTGCTGCATTCATTTCCACCCTCTTCACTCCGGCCTCTCTCCATTTCCCTGCCCAGCACCTGGGCAATGCTACCTGGAGAGCCTCTCCACGCCAGCAATTCAGAGGGAAATGGACAGGACAGAAGTCACACTTCCTCCTCCTCCTCCTTCTACACAGTGCTGACTCCTGACTCCTGCAGCCTGCAGAAAAACTAGGAATTGCTACCCAGTAGGGCAGTCTGTGGAAGCAGAGAGGAGAGTGCTTCGAGGCTATGACTGCATGTCCAAGCAGCCAAATTCACACTGCAGTTTTCATTCGGGGACAAAAATCCTCCAAGAGTAAGTCTTACAACCCCAAAGAAATGAGATGCTTTCCTCAGCTTTTGCTACAGACTGTAACAGAGGCACCCCCACCTCACCGGCCCTTCCTTCCTTCTCAAGCCACCTTTGTCCTCCTTCCTAAAAGTGAAAATGCTGTCATAGTTTTTACTGATACCAAATATCCATAGCTTCATCCATTGGCACGAGAAGGTGAGGAGTTTTGCTATTTCAACGTACTAACTTTTCTGCAATATTCCAAGATCCTTCTTTGCCCAGCTCTCTTGCCAAAAAAGACATTATTATTCTCATAGTGGAAGCCAAGTGTCTCTAAAACACCTTTAAAGCAGCCTAGCAGAAATCATCTCTAGGACAAAAACACCATAATTAAGAGGCAAGAAATCAGGTTTGACCTTTAAAAGCTCCAATAGGTCATTTAAAAGGTGATATCTCTTCCTTTAGAAAGAAATGATCACTTAAACAAATGCAACACTGATGTCTGAGCCAAATAAAGCACTCCTACCAACAAAGAAACCTGAGCATATGGTAAAGTTCGACTGGCTTCACTTAACATTGATAAAATATTTTTGAAGATCTTCTTGGAACAGTATCTAAAGCATTACAATTAAACATGGGAAGCAGTAAAAAAGGGAATGCGGAAAGGAGTTTTCTAGGGCATCAAAAGTGGGACACAATGCATGATTAATTTTTTTTCAGATCTTTAACTTTTTAAAAATGTGTTTAATTAAAAGAAACATATTTGCATTACTCATACAGATTAATTTGCTCAGGTTGCTCAGGTCACCAAATGCTTTGTGGTTTGTAATTATTAACAGTTTTAACTGCCTCTGAAAATTAAATTAGACTAGTTGGAAAAAAATTCAAGAATCTTCACCATTCACTTTGTAACCAAACATTATTTACTGCATTCACCTTAAGGTACCAATTTACATAGTCCTTGTTACCTATAACAGTGGGCTGCAAAACAAAGGTTTGGGTCCAGGGTCTTGTTTGCCTGTCTCTTGTTCTAAACAAAGAATTTCACTTTTTGCAAATTGCAAGAGGCTATGACAAAAATACCTCTTTCAGGAAGGCAAAATGGGAAAGAATTCCTTTCTATTTGCTCTGCTCTACAGGAATTAAGTTACATCCAGGACAAGCAGATAAGCTGTAGAATCTTCCCAATTTATTTCTCAAAGAGATGGGGAAAAGATTGAAAGTATGATTACCAGAGAAACATCTCCATTACAGACCATTGCAGGGCTCTAACTCCTAGTTATGCTGCTGGCAGCATAAATCAGTTATGGGTTGCTGAGAAACTACCTTCTTCCTTTCCTGTGTTGTTTCCCTTGTTAAGAACACACTGGCTCCACAAAGCAAGTGCTAACTGACCTGAAAAATTCATTTCTTGTGTAGGGAACTCAAAGTCCAACTTGCTCACTGGGGCCTGAATTTCTCTCTTCAGCACAGTACTGGGCCGAGTGATTGGTGCTGAGACAGCAACCACCCCCTTTCCTTCCTCTGTGTCCAGTTTTCTTTCTCTCAGTCCTGAACTTTTAATTTTTTAATACTTTCTGTATTGGTATACTGACTTTCCAGGCTACCAAGGCAGGCAGGAGCTCAGGAGCACTCAGAGTATCAGTACAGGGCTCCAAGCAAGGCATCCCTTCCCGAGGGGCAGAGAAATCCAGAAGCATTTCTCAGGACAGCCACAGCTTCCCGACTTGAACAGCAGGACCCCATAGGTGAGGACAGGCCTAGTAATTCTACAGCTTTCAAAATCTGCAAAATCCCACTTCATGGCAATTACCTTAGAAACCACAGCTCCCTCAGGTTCACTAAGGAAAGGGGCTTTGTTCTCCAGACCCTGAGGAATCCCAGCTGAGAAGGCTCCTTTGAAACCTCATTCCAGGGGCATCCTAATGACCCAGTGAGTTTGTTTCTGACACGTAACACAACATTTAACATGAATACAGGAGATAACTATAGGAGAGAAAAGTGCAGTTACCCCAAGTCACACATGGGAGCAGAGTTGGTGTGTTACTTGGCAAACAGCACTGAGACAACCACTCTGGCTCAGGGAGCAAAATAAAACAGAAATTTGCAGGTATGAAGCAAGCAGATGAACAATGAGAGACAAAGTTAGGGCCATGAATTTAAAGGAGAGAGACAATTGTAGAAAACCTTTCTGGACCACAGCAAGTCAAGTACAGTTAAATCAAAAACAGAATAAAAGGACATAAAGTAAGATTTTATTGTCAAAGAGGGAGGTGGGAACACAGTAAGAGAAAGAAAAACATTTTTAGCATGCAGACAGGCGTTTCTCTCTGAAGACATTCATCTTTCAAAAAATCTAGATGTGCTGTTCCTAGGATCACAGAAGTATGTTTTGCTTGAGGGAAAGAGACTAGAAGAAATGGCTTGTAAAAGACCCAAAATACAGGAAAACGTGCAATTTCAAGCAGAAGATGCATTTTTTCGGAAGCCAAAATTTGCATTTGCTTTGTATTTTAAGACACGTAGCATGTAGGGCAAGGACTTTCATACACTCCACAAATTATGCAGACCTGGATTTTCTGTAGGCTTTCAGGAAAATACTGTTTCTACAGGAAAATAATATTAGCTTTTCAAAAATCAGTGTTCAATACAAACCCTATCATAGGATTTGTGAGCACTGCTTCAGTAAAAGGAGAGTGTTCAGGGATAGGATGCTTGATATTTTAATCTAACAGACACCTTCATCATTTGATTTTGGACTTTAAATAAGATTGAAAAGTAGAACCTGATGCTTTGACTAAATTTAAGTGCAGATAATTAGTCTACTTTGTGGGGAAAACCAGAAGGCTAAGGAATAAGTTATTTTTTGGTACTTCTGAACACTGATCAGTACTTGAATATCAATGCTAAGTGAAGGTGGTTTTATACATACAGCTGCTTTTCAAGTTGTTTCAGCAATTTCAGGCAAAATTTCCTCAGACTTTCCTGAGGCTTATGAGTTCAAAATCGATAGACAACATTCCATTCTCTATTTGCAGGTGGTTTAGCTTTTATTTATAAAATAAAATTAAAATTTCAGATGTCTTTTAAAAATTATAGACATTATTATTCTTGGAAAACTCAAACTTTAACCACATTTGTTACCTACAGCATTTGGATAGTGCTACAGACTCAAGATATCAGCCATCTCCTCCAAGATACCTCTGTTTCTTCTACTGCCTCAATTACTGAAAATAACTCCATTTTTTTTCACACTTGCATCCTTTAAGAACCCAGTCCTATCACCAAGTCCTTGTCTTACTGGGCTGTAGAACTGCATTTCTATGGGAAATGGAAGAGGCTGCTCTCCATTCGCACATGGCTAATCCGTACTCCCTCAAAACAAGGGGGGCTTCTTCCTTATTGCAAACAGTTGCTAGTCCATGATATCCATCACAAGTTACTGTCAGAAAAAAAAAAAAAAAAAAGTGATTGCCTCAGGTGAAAAATCACACCAGGAAATTCACTGAATATGGAATCATTGGGCAGTGCTGAAACACAATTCCTAGCCCTGCTAAGTTTCCTAACAGAGACAGTCTTAAAACCCAAATTGATTATTTCTCCCTCACCCATCCATATTCCAGTTAGTGCACAAGAAGAAACACTATTGCATCACATGGACTGTCAGAACAACTGGATGGTGGAGCTGTAATCAAGGTCTTTTCGAAAAGACTCCGCTCTCAAATTTTTCTGAGCTTTCCCTGAGTGATATCATATTTGTGGTGGTGCAGTGCAAAAGTAACAAGGTTTAAGATAACAACTTCGTTATTATTCATCACAGTTACTGTGAGTATTATACTTAGAATTATTTTCAGACTATCACATTAAAGATGCACTAAAGATGTGTGACTCCTTCCCACTCCTTCAAAAAAAGATGGGAGGGAGAAAGAAGCTGAACTAGAACAGTTTGTGAAAATAACACATCTAATACTGAAAAAAATCACAAAGGCAAGAGCTACACCCTTAAAATAAGCTTTTCAGTTTAATACAGATACTCTTTCTCATTTCCCAATTTAAGCAGGTATCCCTCCTACCAATTTTATGACAAGTGCTGTCATGCTGAGCAGTCCTTGGCTCTCTAGAAATGTACATGCTCAATATCTTCTAAAAATAGTTCTTGGTTGTTCTTGCTGCAAGAATTATTTGTTTCAGGCTATAATTTCTCCTTTCCATGAACCCAGATTCAGTTCTGTTTTGGATGAATTTTAATGTGTGAGCAAACCTCCTGACTTATACAGCATGATGTAATTGTGCTGACAAGATTCACTTGCCAAGGTAGAATATGCAATGATAAGGGAATGAATTAGCAAGCATACAAAAGGCTGGTAATAGCACCAAGTCATCTATTAAAGGTGTCTAGCACTTCTCTTAAAAGTGTTGAAATTGCTTAGAAATCTATCAAAACCTGTTGGGCTAAGATTATTCTCACAAAAGGTGTTGGTCCTAGCCTGAATTTTCCTGAAGACTTCAAGAAGATAGTTAAGACTGCAGTGATCAGGCATTTTCTTGTCCTTGCTGTTTTGGACTGTTATAAGCCAAGCTGAAGGTTAGAGATCCTACATTTTCAACCACTACCCTTTAGGGAGAAAGAAATTGTGTATTTCATATGAAGGTTCCACAAGAAATGAAGAGGAATAGATTTGGATGAAGAGCAAAGAAGAATTTTCCTCCTGGAAAGGCCACCTCAAAAATTCAAGGAGAAAGCAATACTGGTTCTAACAGGACATGAACTGAGAATATGAGGCAGTAGATACTGGAACAGGGAAAGAAGCCCGAAGTGAGAGCTGTTGTGTAGGCAGAGAGACAGATTGTACAGGGATCTGAAGGAGGACAGATACTGCTTTACACTGGTGAGTAATCCTGGAGTCACTTGTCCACAAAGGTACCTTTCTAGCTGTACAATCAATTTATGCATATGGACAAATTATGACAAATCTAAGAACAAGGAAGATCGAGGGGTGACTTTTTACATGCTTGGACTGTCTGGGTTAAGAAGCAAACTCTTCAACCTGTTGCAGATTCCCACTCCTCTTCTAGGGTACTTTGGTTATAGTATCTCACATTGCCCAGCAAGCTCTCAGCTCACAAGCTGAAGAGGACAGGGGATGAAAAAAAGGTGATCTAAGAAAATAAAGAGAACCATTTATCTGAAGAAGAAATACTTTCTTCCTCGAAACAAAAGGCAAAGTCTAAAAGCTGTCTTGCCTCTCTGAACAGGAAGAGCTGCTTTATTATATAACACATATCACCAAAGCAAAAATTTCAGACTCACAAAAGTCTTAGAGCTACTTATATGGACGATCAAATCATATCAGGTACACATTGCTGTGAGCTAATAACAAATGATTTACTGGTTAGGGTTTCTCTATTTCTCTTCTATGTATATTCAAAATTGGCCACATGATTAAAAAAAAAAAAGTGGATTGGCACTATGGGGGGAAAAGTGTGGGGTTTTATGTGTGGATTGGCAGTCTGAACTAGAATGGCACAAACTTTATTACTACACAAACCAAAACTTTTTCCTCTTTTAAGTACAACTTTTAAATGCAGGCCCTTCAGTCAGCAAAAATTTGTAACAATCTTATAGTTCACTAACCTTGTGTTAAGATCTATTTTTCACCCTTTTAAACCTTCATTTTTAGTTATTATAAAGGACTACATTTAGCTTATAACATTATCTCATATTTTCACACCTAATGTTTACTGTAAGAATATATGAAAGACACAAAGAAACAAATTATTTTCCTTGTCTACCTTTCTCTGTCAATAATTTTGGTGGACTCACCTGCTCCAGCTCTCTGGGGGTATCTACTTCTTTCCATTAATCATAGAGGAGAGCTAGAGAGCTAGCATAGGCTAGGCATTGAACTTTGAGGCTGCAAAGACTCTGTAACATAACCCTAGGCTGCTTCCATTCAGTTCTATACCAGGTAAGTGTTTCAAACACTTTCTTAAAGCAAAAAACCTACTGAAAATCACTCAGTTCTTAAATCCTCCTAAGGTCAACTTGTGCAGTTCTGCACTGTTGACTTGGATACCACTACAGACCATCCACACACACAAAAACTTGATATCCTGCATTATCTCATTCAAAGAAAATAACAGGAGAATTATTGAGGTGACTTGTATTTTATGATGATGAACCAAAGTCTGGGTTTAGTGTTTCTTCACTTATACATATTTAAACTCTTAAATGTAGGTTGAAAGAATGAAGGCTTAAGTTTACATGGGAACAGACTTAAGTAGTTCATGAAACTCAATAATTCATAAAAATCTTTGTTACAAATTAATCTCCAAATAGTAGTAAGTCAAGCCTGTAATTCCTTAGAGTTAACCCTTCCATATATCCTTCCATATTCCCTTCTCTATTGCTATTAAACTTTAACTCAGTACACCTCCAAAAAGATTCATCTAGACCCTTGGGGAACAGAAGCTCTAGACAGTCTTCAGTGACAATCAAATCAAACTGACTGTCACATGGAATAGTTAATGCCAAGCCAAAGTCTTTTCATGTGAACTTGAAAAAAATAAAGTAACACTTCTAATTTTACTGTTTTTTTCATCTTCTCTCCAGTCATTTTCTTTGAAACAATTCAAACTAGCAACTGTCTGCCAAGTTTAACTGGATTACCTTCAATTTTTTATGGCTCTGCATTTAAGCAAAAAGCAGTATGGAAAAAATGAGTAATTCTTGTCATAATTTTTCATTGAATTGCCAGAGAATTACAGCAGCAACATCACCAAATATGTTGATATGGAATCAAAGGTAAATTATTATGTACCTGGCGTAATTTAAAAAAAAAAAAATCAATGCAATCAGAACTCATTGAAAAGATGGAAAATCCAAAGCCTCGAACTGTTGCACACATTTGTTTCCTAGATATTCATCTTTCTTCTCCTTCCCCTCCATACAAAAATATATTTACTTTTAGAAAGAAAAGAACTCTTCAGAGCAACATTATTGGCTGTACTTTCGTCATACAATAGGAGCATGCTCCACTGTATAAGTAAATATTATCTCAAAGTAAACACCTCACACAAATGTACTGACTGTATTTCACTTCTGCTTTATGATTTGTTCCAAGCGTTCAGGCCCATTTGCTGCCACCTCTACAAGGATTATGCTGCAATCAAAGCCAGACATCACTTGCCACCCCTAATCTGCCAATAACCTTCTTCATACCGAAAAAATCAAAAGTGGACAAGAATGCTACAGGGAGAAAATCTATCACATGAATATCTCATATTTGGCTTAATTTATATTTGTTTTGTTTTTTATGTATTTATTTATTTCAAAAAACAGAACGTGTTTCAGTTCTGAACTTAATTTCCAATTTCATAGGAAATGGCTTATTCTATCACCTTCTCCATTGCATTTTAGTAACCCCAAAAGCAACGTCCTGAAGACCAAGTGAGAACATGCACTCCGATCTGTTCCTGAGGCTATTATAGATGCTACTGCAAGCATATTCCCATTTCCATATATAGTGTGATGGTTTTTCTTAAATAACCTGACAAATCCATATGGTGTCTGATCCTCTTGGTACCACTGTCACTAGCAGGAAACACACACCTGCAAAATACCTGACTTCACCAGCACCACCACCTGCAGGAAGCTCTTCTTAGTAGATGTTTTTCCTACCCATCCCTCTCATCAGAACAGTGGTATCTACAGCAAGGGCAGATATCCCAGGCCTCCAAAAGGCAGGAAGGAAATGAACCTGTATCATTGGAGTCAGACCTGGCCTTAAGTGTCTTTTCCAACCTACATGGTTCTGTGATTACACCATCCCCACCATGTCCACTATGAGTGTTCTGAGCAGAGTAGAAGAGTGCTGGAAGCACTCTAGGTTCCTCTTTACCCACCGGTTTCACGCCTCCCAGACTGAAGTTTTTCAAATATCTCCACGGAAGTCAAATTTTTGGTGGCAGGGTTTTGTTCAACCACAGAAAATGCTGCAAAGATTACAACATAAATAGGTATTTCCCAGTTTGAAGAATATCCAAGAAAATTTGCTTTGTTTTCTCCCCTCTCCAAATCGAGTAGCAGAAAATTTCTTTTCTTTTTAAAATAGATCTCCAAAATCGGAGAGTCATGGCAAGAGACTCTAAAAAGTTCCATAAAATAAAACTGTCAAATCACTCTGGTAATAAAAATGTTTTATCCCATTTTTTTCATCAGTGTTCATTTGTAAGTTGTTAGGGTTGGAGAAGCAGTACAGAGAATGTGTTCATTCTTGCCTAAAAAATAAAACAAACAACCTAGGTTAGAATTATCTATTAGAACTTTCCCCACTTTATCTGAAAACGTTTTTAGTTTCCTTTTTAAATCCATTCAAACAAAAATGTGTGATGTCCCTGTGATTACTATGGTCACATGAAAAGCCACAACCATGACAAGTCTGTGAGGTGTAAGGAAAAACAGATGAAACATTTTAGACTTAGGCTTAGAGATAAATTCCCATTATGATTTTTTTTAGTTTTTAAGAATTCTCCAAGGAGTCAGGTAGTTACACTAATTTATTTCAATTGGAAAATATACACCACATTTTGCACTAGGACATCAAAGGTTATGGGGAACTCAAATCTCAATATGGTACCTCTTTCTGCTTGAGATACTCTTACTTCACTGAAGACTGAACTCTGAAATTCAGAGGAACATCAAAAGCGACACTGAATAAATGAATCTTTCTGTTGTTGATGGTGTTAAGGGAGGAGCAAAGCAATATTCCCTTGGGCAAGTTCTGCTCAATTTTTTCCTATGCAATTCTATCAATGGCCTGGCTCTCAGAAAGTAAAATTGTCCTTATACATCAACTCAACCAAAACAATACAGAACAAAACCAAAAAAAAATATTTTTCTAGTAATTTTACACAAAGAACTGTTCCATCTTTGAAAAGTTCTAATGATTTTAACAGGAATTAAAACCTGACAGAGCAGTCCTCTTGAAGAAGCCCACAGGTTCACTGATGCAGAAATTTCACTTTTCAACTGCCTCTGGATTATCCTAGCTAAAAATTAGTATAGCAGGATTTTTACTGGAACTAGAAAATTTATCTTTTCTTCTAATTTTCAGGAATAACACAGTTACCCCAGAAAGCACTTGAGTAGTAAGATTCATTGCAAGTAATTTATGCATTCTGTAGAAGCATGACATATAGTTCAACATAATGTCAATTTTGCATGATTCCAGTCTGAGTTGTTCAAGGAAATCTGGCAATTTCTATCACCCTTAAATAGCACGGCTTCTTGGTAAGTATAAAGTCCTGACTAATCTGTTCTTTTTACAGAAACAATTACCTTACAATTTGTACCAATATACAGCAATCGAAGTAAGGAAAAACTGTGGTTACTTTTCATTGCATAGGTATTCGACCCAACACATACCTTACCCAGGGGATACTTTTGTGCTGTATTTTCTGGCACAATCAACTCTTTGAAAGGTTCATCAAATAAATATGAGCTATAGGTGTCCTCTTTCTCTCAAAAGGCACCCTTTCCTAATTTTCTACTATACACAGTCAAAGCAGAATCTACTCTGACA
Source organism: Daphoenositta chrysoptera (assembly GCA_013397915.1). Classification (NCBI taxonomy): domain Eukaryota; kingdom Metazoa; phylum Chordata; class Aves; order Passeriformes; genus Daphoenositta; species Daphoenositta chrysoptera. The sequence goes on along the minus strand of VZRO01000329.1, from coordinate 78,918 downwards.
CTGGATAATCACCGGTTGAATCTCTGCTTAAATAGATGCAAAGTTTATGTCAGCAGAATCAAATTCTGGCAACAACATGTCAAACTCAGCAGTCAGCAAGGACAAATATTGAAATTCAACAGTAACCAGTATGAAGAAAGACAAGCAATACTGGAACGACTGACACGTCTGTTGCCAGTTGCACTGCAGATATAGAACACTATGTATGAATTGTCCCAACTCTGCCAATGTGGCTTGCCTGAGTCCTCTTCCGTGAGTTTTCCCACCTATGATTGGAGTTCTACCACTGAAACCGTGAGTGCTCACACCAATGGAGTGTGACTCCAACTTCGGGTCGAGGTGCAGCAGCCCTGCAGAGCACAAGGGGCCAGACAGCATTCCTGAGCCGATGTGAGGAGAGCATCCCAAGACACCAAATGGGGGAACACTGACAGATTGATGGCACAGCTGTCGCTTTGAATCAGCAGGGAATGAACAAGCTCTGAAGGCTGAGTTAAGAGACATGTACATAAGGTTAGGGGACAGTATCACTCTATATTCTAAGGGGATGACAGAAGTGGGGACAGAACTGTGACTGCCAAAGTGACAGCACCAAAGACAGGATGAGCTTTGCTACCAGGTAATTACACTCTGCACAAGCTCCAGGACTTGGGATCACTAACACAGCTAGAGGCAGAGCTCAGACAGACAGTGCATGAGCAAGTGATCTGGCCAAGTAACTGCCAGAGTTTGAATGAAGAGCAGCTAAATAAATATTTAGGAGATAAAAAACCCTAGTTACTGTGAAGAAAAAAAGTGAATTTCCACAGACAGCTAGTGAAGGATACATCCTGTGCAGCTGAGTCTCTAGGACATCTCTCTTGAGCTTATGATTCTGTACTGCAAAGTACAAGGCATCTTAACCACTACGCACAATACAACAGGATACTGCAAAAGGAATAATAAGGTAGAATTATTACTCAGGGACACATTTCAAGATGATCTCTCTGACAAGCTGTTAAAAAAAGGAAGACAATGGCATTAAAAAGACAGATGATCGTTTTCCCATAAATGCACTTCAAAGGTTTTAGGAAAATTGAAGATTCTTTCCCAAAAAGTATTTAGAAGACCATGCCATCCCCTAGAAAATAGAGAAGGGAAAAAGTTTAACAACAGTAAGAGTTCAAAAGATATTTAAACAGTTATTTAACCAGTTGTCAATCATTCATTAGAGAAGACAGGGAAGCCCTTTCCTTATTGGTTAAGGCCAAAAGCACCAAATGTAGCTAAAAGAATGTTTCATTCCATTTCCAGAGGGAGTAATTGAAGTTTAATGTAACAGAGAAGAACTGGGTTTTTCAAAACTTTTGGAGAATGCAGAAACCCAGATAATCTTCATTCCCATTTTTCCACGCACACTGTATGCCTGCCAGCAGTTCCAATCATTACCCAGAGCACTCTTTTGTGAGAAAAGCTAACATGACTTTTTTTTCTTCTTCTTCTTTTAAATCCAGACATCTATTTAGGTAGATAGATCTTAAACACACTTGGAAGCAAAAGGCAAAACCAGCTTCGGGTAGACCAGAGGATTACTCATGTTTCTACAGACTGGAGCTCCCTGACAGCTGCTCCTCTCTCCCACAGGATGTTCCTTCATTCTACACAGAGGGAGAAAGTGCAGGTGGGGTTTTCCTCCTAGATATCCCTAGTCAGGAACAGGAAACTGAACTACAGAGAGCCGTTCCCTCTTCTCTTTCACCACTCCCACAGGAGAGGTCCCAGGGTCTCTATACACGCACAGACTTGCTGCAGCTCCTCACAAACAGCATCTCTGGAGCCCTTCCAGCAGCCAGCCCTAGCAGCTGAGCTCTGCCTTTTCTAACAGCTGCTTCTAAACTGCTGCACAGCCACCGCTGGAAAAATGGTTAGCCTGAACCATATTATCAAGAAGTAAAAGCCTCATAATAATCCAAAAGGCATCTTCTCTTATTTATATTTGTTGTCTAAAACAGTGCTTGCAGGCCTGAATCTCTCATAGCATACTGCTTCAGTCTTCTGTCTCTGTGAGCAGCTCCCTAAGGCATTCTGTCAGCACAAAAATAGCAGGCAGTAGGACAACAATCCCTTGCCAAAGCATGTGAGATTTCCCCAATGAAAGCGAAAATCGTCCTAAGGGGAGCACGTGCTCCTACTGACCCCCACACCCACTTTTAACTGTGTCCCTATCCCTGTTAAATATCTTCCCTTTCTTTTCACTGTGACCGGATCAAAATGCCACCAAGAAGTGAGAAAGTTAAGAGACCTTTTATTTATGATTTTCAGTGTTTGCACTTGATATTCAAAGTACATGCAACAATGTCATCAGGATTACAGACAGAAGAAACAGTAAGATGTTTACTGTGAGAAGAAAAGGCAGCTCTTCATAAGCCACTTTTGGGTCATACCATATAAAAGAAATTAAGATATTAACTTCTCTGATCAACTGATCAGCTTTGACCATGAAGTCAAAAGCAGGAAACTGCATCGTTGATTTTATTGCATAAATTTATAAACCTTTTAGGGCTACATAAAATAAAATAACTGCTCCATGGTAGAGACTTGGAACTCATATTGGAACAAAGCACCACTACATCCTTGGAAATCCTTCTGATACACAAAAGCATAAGAAACAGAGGTGATGAGAATAGTGCCTAGTGTTCCTATCAGCCAACTCTGCAAGATTTAGTTTGAGACTTTATCTGTAATTACAGTTACTTGTTCTTATCTCAGTAACTGCAAACACAACCCAGCCTGAGAACAGCAAAGCCTGGGATGCAACAGCTGTGTAGCACATTTGGGCCACTGGGCCATCTGAAAGAAGGGGTAATTTCTGATGACAACACTTTGGAGTGATGCTCAAGGTAACATTCATTCCCTGGTGTCTTGAATTCTTGCTGCAGTCCTTCGTCTTGCAGAGGCAATCACATCAGCTCTATTAGCCAGCCACCTTTCTCCCAAAACTTGCAGAAGCACTTGAGAGTTCAACCCCTCTGGCAAGTCACCAGACAGAATTCCCAACAGTTATTTAACGTAATTGCATAAAACACGTTTTTGTTTTGGGTTTTGTTTTTATTTTGTTCTTTTTTCTCAGCCAAGTGAAAAAAAAAAAAACAACAAAAAAACAAAGCAAAACCACAAAAACCATCACAGTGACTTGGATCAAGAAACAAATAAGAGCTGGCTTTTCTCCCTATCATTCTTCGCCCTCCAGAGCTCACAAAACCATGCTGCACAATAGCTCCAGGGATGAAGAAAATATCATGTAACCTTTCCAAGTGCAGGTGTCCAACCTCCCATGTAGATCACCTTTTATTCACTCTCAAGGACTACATAGATTTTCTCAGCAGATGTGTAAAGCAGCCCTTTCTAGCATCTCCAGCCATTTTTTTTCCAGCAGAAACTCAAGAAATGGTATGTGAACTTGCCATTAATAAGCTCTGCTTTTTAACAAACCTATATGCTCAATCTTATTGCTTATTCTAGTTACACTGAAGCACAACATACCCAGCACCAGACAGAAGTCCACTATTGCTATACAGTGATTTATATTGGCCAAACTTGAAATAGCAAATAAATCCCATTTCACCATTTCTCCACAGAACATGTTATTTATTAGAGAGAATTGCACTGCTTTTTTATTAACCTTTTATAGCTGTCATTCCTGTGCCTTACAGTAATGTGTTTTATTTACTATGTGTTGGCATAATGTTACTTCTTATTTTAGTCCTCTTAGCCAGGAAATAAGAGAGGAGAGAACAGCATAGAAAGACACTCAAGTGGCTGGAAAGGGATCTGTGGCAGGACCTCTGATAGACAAAACTGGGCTTATTAATCACAATTGTTTTCTTGTACTTTGGGCACAGTAAGTCCATAAAACCTGTTTTTTTCTCTTCACATCTACTGTAGTAGCATAATAGTGAATAATATTCAGAGATTAATCTCCCACCAATTTAATGAAAATATACATTTGAATAAAACAGAATTTCCCTGCAGCAGCAGAAATGACAGCGCAAACATTGTCTTAACTAGAAAATGAAGTCCAGGGAAGGGGATGGGAAAGACTAAGAGAAGCTGTGGCTGCTTCTTTCCCAGCAAAAGGTTTGATCAAAACTCTGATGTTCTTGGATCCCATGGAACCCAACTAAGCTAGAAGAGGCCAGCTTTCCTTTGGTTTAGCTCTCCCGTGGTTCATATTTCAATGCCATCTTGTGTTGTTTCAAGGGATGATGATAAACTTCTGGCCTCAACCATAGCCTCTGTAACCCAAGTTACAGCCAAGAATTCTGCACCTGAAGAACTTATTTATTACTTCATGCACTGAACCAAAGTATTTCAGACTTATGTCTAAACAAATTATTGACAAGTACCTCTTGTGCCTTTTCAAGCCTATATCCCACCCATTCAAACATGCTCAGTAGCAGAGGCTGATGTGATTTTTTTTTCTATACTTTATGTCTACTTGTCAAATGAAGAAACAAGAGCAGAGGTTCAGAATAGTTTTGTGTCTCATTCACGAATCTCAATATGATCTCAGGAACTGGGCATTAGTGAAGTCTCACTGGTGTCAAAGGTGGTGCTCTAACTTAGACTTAGAAAATACAGTTCCCTCCCCACCACCCTTCTAACTACAGGCCGTCCTTCATATTTGTTAAAAGAAAAATTGTGGGAGAAGACTGCAACACTTACAGTTCAAGTTTGTCTCTTTTCCCTTTCCAAAGAATTGGAAAAAAAATAAGCGGTTATAAACTAAAAATGCACAAAATGTTTCCCTTACACATTCAAAAGCTGGCAAGAAGTGATGCCTAACACAATTAGATTTACCCTTGTACAGGTTCTTTCTGGATGTGTCACTAGGCTCTGCACAATGGTCAGAAACCATCAGTCTAAAAGTGCTAGGAAGCCTCAGTTTCCTAAATCCATAATTTGTCTTTTGGCTCCAGTTTCTCTTTCACCTGGGTTCTCATCAATTCTCTCTCTGCATTCATTTATTAGCAGAGGTGAATAGGAAAAACATAAACAAGTAAAGGAAATTCAACACCATTCTTGTTGTATTCTCCCACTTCTGGAATCTTAATCCACTGGGTTGCCTGTACCATTAGCTAAAGCTATAGAAGAAATGTAAAAAGGGGGAAAGTGCTTCGGTATTGCAAGTCAGGCAGTGAGAGTCAGGCATTGTCCATCTTGGGTGCAGGCAACTCCTTTTTACCATATCATACTTCAGATTCACCATGGCCTTAATGTTAAACAAGGCCATATTTTTTGCAATTTTACCCTAGGCCAGCATCATCCAGTTCAGTGGACTTATTCTTGCTGCCACATGTGTTTTCTCAGACACAGTATTTTCTTTTCTTTCTAATGGTAAATTTAGCAGGACTAATTTTTATCTGGTACTTATTTTCCCTGAAGGACTAGAATTTTACCTAATACACTGATATACAATCAGCATAACCACTGCAAGCAGAACTCTGCCCTCTGCCAACACCACTTGAAAGCATACTGTGCAAAATCACAATGTGGTCAAAAAAATTGCTTTACAACTCCAATCACATTCTCCAAATAACCACATTTATAGCGCAATCTGAGAATAAGGGTATAGATTTATCAAGCAGTTTTAAGAAAACATATTAACAGAAAAAGCTTAAAGGAGAGTGGTGGCCTTTTATTTATAACAGTGATTTTCTTCTGTGAAGAGTTCTAATGTGTTTTTTATTTCACTCTGTTAAACCTTCTTGTATTACTCATTCCAATATTAAAGCAGAAATTAACACTTCCTTACATAATTTTACATAATCTTAACTATACTTCTCTTTTGCTAATAATATCTAAAATTCAACACACTACAAATATTTGAAAGGCATCAATCCTATTTGCAAAACCAATTTATCAAGCCCAAAATATCTAGGAAAAGTGTTAGTCACTTTTTCTAGAGAATTTCATGTGCTGCAAGAAACAGATTGTACTTATCATACTATCAAAAACTTACTGTCAGTTTGCAAATATATTAGGCAGGAGTATTTCTCCTGTTAGGAAACATTCTGAGTTCAAAACCCAAGGGACCAAGGGACTCTAACACATTACAGCACAGCAGAAGTCTGAAGAAGTCAGAAGTCTGAAGACCAAATACTAGCTATTGCCCAGTGTCTTCCTTACCTCCTTAAACATTCAGCTTTCACACCACCTTTTACACATACAGTCTTGTGTCACTGTATACATACAATATGGCAACTTACAGAAAAATGTACAATCCTTGTGATCAAATTTTATCTCATAACAACAAAGTCTAAAAGTATTGCTAGCCATTAGCAACTAGATTATAAGAGGAGACTTGCATGAGAAATGCCTCACCCTGAGATCTCTGTAGAATAACCTAAAATAGAGCACATGAAGTATCCTCTGACTGCCTCCCTCCTACAAAGTCTTTTACTGCTCTTTTTTCCATAATTTTTCAGATATTCAAGCTTGTCTAGCTCCATAGGCCACCTGAGTCTCAGTGAGGTTCTCACCACAACTCAGCACCTGTTCTTTCTTTCCTTTCACTGCTACTGATCACGATGTCTCCCTTATGCTACTTCACCAGAATCATCTTCTAATTGTCAATCTTCACTAACCCCTTTATGCTCCTCCAAGTTCTCAAATTCAATGTTAGTCCCTCCAATATTTAGTCCTACTGTACCCATCAGATCTAGGTTTCACCTGTATGTTCACCTCTGTTAATAAGAGTAGTGTCAGCCTAACCTTTCTCAAAACCTAACTTTCCACCTTAGTGTGGACAGCAAACCCCTGAAAGGCAGGTACCTGACCAAACGTGAGGATTGCCCCTGGCTGACCAGAAACCAGCATGGCACTGTCTCCTTCACCCCAGCCAGCTGCCACCCTGCAGTTGTACCTTGGTTTTCAGATGGTTAAAACTTCCATGAGACTTTAGAACGCTTGGCATAACAATGTCCCGGGCTTGTTGCCCTTTTGATGCTACCACTGCTGTGTAAATCTCAAGTAGTGGCAGGTCATATGAGATAGTTTATGGTATATATGCCCTGGTGCTGCTCAAGTAGTCTCTATTACAGAACAGGATGCGAGAAGTTAATATTTGAGATCAGGTTTATAATCCCCCATCACAAGTAGATAACAGAAGCACATTTAGAAGTGACTTCAGTTTGTAAGATGGTCCATCTTTGAGACCATGTAAACAAAATGCCTGGCAAGTACTGAAAAAAACCTTTATGCCCATGTGAATATAGATGTATGTATGTATTCCTATTTAGTTAATATTTTATGCACTGTTATGGCAACTCCACACTTTTCTTCATGCTGTTTGTACCTTCATGTGCACTGGAATCAATCAGCTTCAGTCCCAGAAGTTCTATTAGTTCTTATCTCCCAGCATTTTCTAAAAGTGGCTCCTGGTGACTTACATAAATAAAAGCAGCTTTTTACAGGAACAACAGATTTATAACTTTAATAAGACTGCCCTCCTTCCTGCATTAACGTCTACAGTACATGACAAATCAGGTTAAGCAAGCTGGTATCAAATCTGAAGCCAAATGCATTTTTGAGCCAAACTTTAATTCTCTGAAGAGCTTCAAGCATATTTTGAAGATGTTAAATTATTGATAAGGAAAATCAATTCTTTTTCCAGCTCAGGCACTGTCATATAGTCACAATATATGCAACAATAGCTAAGGCAGATTTTCTGTTTTATTAACTTCATGGCCCTTTAGAATTAAATTACTACTTTTTCCTTCTTTAGAATCCCGATAAACAGTCACTACAGACAGCTTAACAACTGGTGTTAACTTCAGATAAGAATAAAAGATTTGTCTGAAAACAGACTGTCAGAAACAGATAAGAAAACCATGAGACACCAGCATACTCCTAAGTTTATTTATTGGATTCCTATTATTCCACCAATACCATTAAACTTGGACACTTCACCAAATTAACTGCAAAGCATTCTGATCTGACCATGGACAGTTTCCTCAAAGGGTCTGAAATAATAAAACATGTTCCATCCTGGAAGGCAACAAAACGGCAAACAATCCTGGGAGAAAGCTGGCAGATAGCAAGAACAGTTCTTTGTGAACCTTTCCAAACTAAAAAATTAGTAGTATCTACATATATATTTTCAAGTTATTTCAGTCCCAGTGATTTTATTCAGTATCCAACTCCTAGTTTTTCCAGAGAAAATCTTGGGCACAACGATGGATATGGTAATGGAAGCATTTTTAAAAGTACCCCAACCATTATACTACAAGATACATAGAAGAGGGAAGAAAATAAAAGGTTACCAATCTTTCCTGTTCTAATGTAGAATTGGCAGTAGTAAGTAAGCAATTATTTACGAAGGATCAACAACCACCCTCATGCCCTTTCCCAAAAACATCCTAACAATCAGTTTTAGGACTTAATGATGTTATATGGTGAGTTAAGGGAGAATTCGCTTGAGATTTCCTATTGAAGATGTCCAATTTAGTATAAAATATGCAAGTATCAGACAGAGGAAAAATTGACTGTCCAGGTTAGTTAGTTACTGTTCTTCTCCCGTTGGATACCTCAGACTATACCCCATTGTACTGTTACACACAGAACAACAGCCTTAACAGACAAAAATTAACAGCTGTGTGCGCACAAATAAAAATATCTTTTGTCCCCTGAATATCCTACCACTTAGGCCACCCTCCAAGGTGCCTCTGCCAAATGCAAAAGATCTGTTCCCAGTTCTCTGATGGGTGTCCCCAGAAGTGAGAAAAAGCAGATTCTTTTTTGTAAGTGATGTGAGCCAGCAACACTACAGCTCCCAAAATGTTCCCGAATTAAACCATTCAGCAAAAAGAATGCGGTTGCAATTAACCACTAAACAAGCAAAGGCATATTTTTGATGAATAAAGCATCTCTAAGAAAATCCCTTCTAAGTTCTCATATGAAACCCGCAATCGTGGTAATAAACGCCCGTTTTTCAATCAGCCCCAATTCAAATGTGAGATGGCAAATATCCAGACAGGAAAACTATCTGAAAAACACACAAAATAGGCCCTCAAGATAGAGTCTAATGAATTCCTTTGTTGTAAGCAACTCTCTCTAAGCTCCGATTTTCACGGTACTGTTTGTGATCTAATTAAACGAGAAATCTGCTGTGGAAGGAAGCTCACCTAAGTGCTCTAGAGAGAGCTCATACGTCTAGGCAAAACACAGCCGCCTGCGGAAGGTAAATAACAGATGTTATTTTTCCTCCTTCCTCTTACTTAACTACCATTGCATCTGCCGCCTCTCTGCCCGTGGAGCCCGACAGCCGCCGGGAGGGTGAGGGGGCAATGGGCAGCGGTGCCCGCAGCTCTCCCCTGCCACCGGCGCCCGTCCCCTGCCAGCCTCCCGGCCGGCAGCAGAGGCACCGCCGCCCGCTACCCTCACGGGACCCTCCGCCACAGGCACCCTCCGGCACAGGGACCCTCC
>VZRO01000329.1:13706-69054 GCA_013397915.1 Daphoenositta chrysoptera | reverse complement strand
CGCCGTGGCCTACCGGGCCCTGCGGCGCCGGGGGGCCGCGGCCGGCCGCGCCTGCGGGTGCTGCGCCGCCGCCTGGCTGCTCAACCCGCTGCCCATGGCCGTGTCCAGCCGGGGCAACGCGGAGGCGCTGCTGGCGCTGCTGGTGCTCGCCACCCTGTTCTGGGTGGAGGCGGGCAGCGTGGGCAAGGCCGCCGTGTGCTACGGGCTGGCCGTGCACATGAAAATCTACCCGCTGACCTACGCGCTGCCCATTGCGCTGCGCCTCAGCGCCGGGCCCCGCCGCGGGGAAGGGGCGCCGGGTGCCGGCGGTGACAGAACGGCAAAGTTCGCGTTTATGGCCCGCCTCTGGCACCTTTTCGTAAAGATGCTGAACCGCGACGTGCTGCTCTTCGGAACGGTTGCCGGAGCAGTGCTGGCTGCCTTGACTCTGGCATTTTATCACCTCTATGGCTGGGAGTTTTTGGAGCATGCCTACCTCTATCACCTGACCAGGAGGGATATCCGTCATAACTTCTCTCCCTATTTCTACATGTTGTACCTGACAGCAGAGAGCAAATGGAGTTTTGCCCTTGGGCTTGCAGCTTTCCTGCCCCAGGTGCTTATGCTCCTGGTTGTGTCCATAGCGTTCTACAGAGACCTTGCCTTCAGTTGTTTCCTACACACCACTATTTTTGTGACTTTTAACAAAGTATGCACATCCCAGTACTTTGTCTGGTATCTCTGCCTTTTGCCCCTTGTAATGCCTAGTATTAAGATGTCCTGGCATCGGGGTGTGCTGCTTCTCTGTCTGTGGTTCATTGGACAAGGCCTGTGGCTTACACCTGCATATTTTCTGGAGTTCAAAGGATATAACACTTTCTTATTTATATGGTTGGCAGGCTTGCTTTTCCTTTTAATTAATAGCCTCATAATTGTTCAGATTATTTCACATTATCAAAAAGAAACACAAGTTGCAAAAAAACTGAAACAACGGTAATAAACTAGCCAAAATCCAGAAACGGCCCCACTGTCCTTGATAAGGCATCACTAGCACTTTGTTTAACAAAAGTGCGTGTAAGTTCTAGGAAAAGCACATTGTACGTAAATGTTACTGTTTCAGGGCTGTGAGAGCACTGCTTGGCCTCAGTTCCCCTGAGCAGCCCCAGTCCTGCCCTGAGCAGTGTCAGCAGGTGTCCCTGTCCCCCCTGTGGGGCTTGAAACTGCATTGCAGCCCTCTCTCCAGCACTGCCTCCAGCTCTGCGTCCTCCCACTCCTGACTGGATCCCTGGAAGTACACTGGACAGTTCATCTTTTAACCGTGTTTGAGGCTCTGATGAATGGGCTCTACCCATCTGCACTGACTGTCTTCACCTGCCATCTCCAGAGACACTGTGACTGTGCCCTGCTCTTCGACCCCTGTGCTGGGCTCACCCTCAGTTCCTGCTCACACTCCCTCATGGTGCAGCCCTGGCACCTTTTTTCTCATTCTCCATGTTAGTCTGCTTGTGGAGGACCTTGGCCTTTGTCTAGAATAACACAGAAGATTGTAAAGGTGGAGTTTGATTATAAAATAGGAGTTTGACAGTTTTGTACATTCCAGTAGGCCAGTGGGGTGTTTGGCAAGGCAGTTGCTCAATATGTACACTGGGGGTTATTTTTTCTTTTGTTTCTACAGGAACATTTTAGCTATGCACTGTTTGTGGCCTGTACCTGGTCTTTATGTCATTAACTGATTGAGACTTCTAATTTATTTAGAATTCAGATATACCACTCTTTCACTTATTTTCTGCATATTCTGTTCCGTTTGAATTTTTTAATAGATTTATTCCCCTTGCCATGGAGGAAGATATTCCCATATACCTGTCTTGGATCACTGAGATTTATAACGTTTAAATATTTGTATCTTCCTGCCATGATCTAGAAAAGAGGCCACTGCCTTAAATTTCAGTTCATGTACATTTATTGCAGGTGTTAACATTAGCACATGTAAAGAGTCAAAGTACAGTTAGAATGGCACCTGTGTCCCAAAAGCACTACAGTTTATACCAAAACAGTAATTGGAAATGTAGTTTCTCAGTGGTTCTGTTTCTCTGCTATTAAAAAGAAATGAAAAAATGAAAGGGGTTGAGGAAATTTAGCAGTTGCCAGAGGAAAAGGGAAGTTTTGAAATAGGAAGCTCTACAACCTGTCAAAACACACTTATTCCCAGAGGAGACACATGAAGATGTGGAATTGGGTGCCGGGTGATAGTGAGAGGAGAGCAGTGCCATTATGGAATCAGTATTCTCAAGAATATCCCACAAGAGGTCTGATGTACACAACCCTTGACAGACATGGAAACTGACAATGTATTTAATAAAACCTATTTTAAATAGGCATATGCCAAATACAAGAATTTTCATATTTGCCTCATCTTTTAGTTACATCCAGTGAGAAAGTGAAACCCCTAGTGTGTAACACAGAGCAGGGCTTCAAGGCAAAATAGCTTCAGCCACTTGGTGGAATTCCTGGTGAAGTCCTTGGGAAAGGTTTTGCTGTTCTGCCTCTCTGCTGTCTCCTGAGGCAGCCCTCTTCCTCAGGACTGCAGTGACTCCCAGCTCTCTCAGGTACAGCATTTCCTTTCCTAGTTGTAGTGCTACCTCGTGAGATGGAATTAGAGTATTCTGTGAACTTTTCCCATTGCTTCTCAGCCCCATTGAGGTGGTTACATGAAAGGAGAGGGAGCCCCTGAGCCCCCACAGCCCAGAGGCAAAGGGCATGTTTCCAGGAGTGACACCGTGTCCTTCCACCACTCTGGCCCAATTTGGACATTCTGATGTGTTAGAAGGAAGGATGATTCCCCTGTGATTTCCATGGTCAGAGTGTTGGGGGCTGTTTCTGCTCCCCCACTGGAAAGCTTTTCTCTGTCATCTGCATTCTCTCTTGCCTTCCAGTTGTGAAAATCCTACAGCTTCTTTGTAAATCCAGAAACTGGATTAGGCAATGAATATTCTTTTGACTGTCTTGGTTTTTTGGGGCAGCTCTTAACAGACTTGGCACTGATTTCTTTCCCTGGGCTTTGTCTGGGATGAAGAAAGTTTTATAGCACCAGCATCTTCCACTGGAGGTGTATCAGTGAAAAATCTGGTGTCATAAACCACTTGCACACAGTTTTATATTAATCAACAAAACATTTTGTGTGTGCTGTGAGTGTGTGAAGCGAAAGCATCCCGTGTGGCTTTGTTCTCCAAGGCAGAGTTGGATATACCCAGTTTCAGCAGAAGACTGCAGAGGCTCTTCTGTGTGATACTTCTGCTCACCCCCTCCTGCTGCCCAGGCAATGGCTCATCTTCCATTGCAGCTGATCTTCCATTATCCATTACACATTTTTCTGTCGTGAAAAGCATGTTTTCTTCCCTCAGAGCTATGTTCTGTATCGCTTTAACAGACCTACTTAAGCTGTTTGCAGACATTTCCACACCTCTATTTTTCCCTTCCTGTTGGCAAAGAAAGCAAATGTAAGCCAAAAGGCATTTCTAACCTCAAAAACCTTTCACAAAAACCAGCATTTTAAGTTACTGTATTCGTGACAGAATTGTAATGTTTCTTAGGTAAGAAGTAATTTCCTTATGAAAAATACATGCTTGATTTTTTAACAGCTAAATCATTTTGAGGAGGCAAATTTTTCAGCAGTTCTGCACCGTTTTTCCTGAAGCAGCAACAGGAACTGAAGAGTACCAAACAAGTTATGGTTCTTGAACAAGTTATGGTGAATAGTTATAATGCCCTTAAAATTCAACTAATTCATTTCCTATGGAACATTTATTGCTTTTGCTGCTGTTCAAATTATTTTGCGTGATAATTTTATGTCCATTTATCTTCTGGTAATAAGGAACTGAAGTGTCTGAATGTTAGTGTTCCTTTTTTACCATGAGTTGCAAAACTGTAATGCCAACTACACTTTTTTTTATAAAAGGTTGAAGTGCCCATTGAAATGTGTCTTATCTGCAGAAATTTTTCGTGTTGCACTGAAACCAGCCCTTAAGCACGAAGTACAAGGTGTGAAAGAGGAAGGGAAAAGAAGAATCAAGAAAAGTAACATTTTTGCCTTGCTTTTTACATTGTAGCCTATTGTCCAAAGACTCATGACAGGATTCTCAGGTGACTTCAGGCAAAGCTCAGCTTTTAAAAATGATTTGCTTTAAAATTTATAAATTAAATTACTCAAATAACAGGATAAACAAAAACATAATAATATTTCATTCAGTTTTAGTATGAGGATGCTGAATTACCATCTATGACACAATGTACTTTGTTCTTAAGTAACTGTCTTGTGTGTGTGTTATTTGCATTGTATTGACTCCTGGAATAGTAAAGACAGCAATTAGGTGTGCTAAACTGAGCTCATCAGTTATCTTTTTCAAAGAAACCATAAAGCTTTTATATTTAACAGCAAGGGGAAACTCCAGCATTTTTCATAACATTTTGTAGGGAAAGTAAATGTTAAAAGATAGTAAATTATAAGCAAATGGTTTGCTTTTTTTATCTGAGAAGAATGAGTCATCTACTCCAAAAGGGCTGCAGAAATACATGGCAAACAGGGAACCTCAAAATATATGAGGTTTTCCTCATATATTTGCCAAAGACAGCTGCAGAATGCATGTCCTAGTGAGAGAAGCATTATGGAATAAGATTACCCTGAATTTAGGACAAACCCTTTACTCAGACTGAAACCCAACGACTCAGGCAATTTTCTTGCTTAAGGGCACGTTTATGTGCACTATATTCACATGCCCAAACATTTACCTGCACATACACAAGCAAAAAGATAAGTCCTAGTCAATACACCATTGAATAACATTTTTCAGAGCTACCCTCTGCAAAACAGGTTCCTTAGATATTTCTTATATTTAGCACTCAGAATCTTTTGCACAGAGTGGAAGCACTCTAGTGACTGTAAAAATGAATTATCTAAATTTTGATGCATATGGAAAATAAAATCTGCAGGGATCTTGGGGTGTAATAGACACAATAAAGAACGAATTAATTATATATTTGAAGGTGTACATTCCACCAGTATCCTGATGTTTTTCATTATAAAAATTACACCAGTCACATTTGTGTAGGAGATGTTTCAGTCTTTATGCATTATGAATGAGGTCAGAGACCTACATTTTGTACTAGTAAAAGCATCAGAAAGATAAAAATTTTTCTTGATGCAGTACCATTGTTTTGAGGGCTTTTAAAATTATATTTCTGTTAAGACATTAATAAATTGATGCAATAAATCCTTGCAACTGTTGCATGCATTTTTAATAGCTGGTATGTCTCTTTTTTGTTAGTATGGTGAAGACCAAAATTTGTCATTTTTTATGGTGTAAGTTGATAGTACTTTGTTTGAGCAGAATTCCTCGTGACTCCTTTCTGGTACATGCTGAGAGGGGTAGGGGCTTCTGCAGAAGAGATTGCTGACTGGCGTGCAATCTTACTTTATGTGTAGATAAAGCTTTAGCTGCAGTCTCTTATTATTCGTAGAGTTTAACTTCCAGATGTGAATGATCTCTTCAGATAAAATATTTCATAGCTTGCACATAAAGAAATTACACATAAGAGATCCTCCCTACTTTCCATGGAAATTGGTGGGGAAGCCAGCTAGAACATCTGTGGGAGAAATGTCTAAAAGAAATGTCTGTATCTGATTAGCTACAAAGACAGAATTTCAGCCTTGGAAATCAGCTGAAATGCAGGCAAATTGAGCAGTAAGCCCATACTGTGAAATTCCCATTATTTATATGAAGGGTATTTCAAAAGTGCTTCCCCATTTTACAGGAGGAAAATGAGATCTTGATAGCAATTGTCAGGCTGGATGAATATAACTTTCCTTCCTTCACATTATCATAAGGGCTCTATAGAATGTTACATCCTACAGTAGCACTTGGGGAGTTGTACAGGTGTGACTTGCATGAGCTATTATTAGGCAATTTTGTTGATGTAGCAAGAGGTTATTAGTAAGCAGTTACTCTGAGACTGCCTTTTGAAGGTTAACTGAAGTAAAATCTGATTCCTGCTTCACAAGTCAGCAGCTGTGTTAATAGAGATGGTACTGTTTTGACAGTAATTTTCCAAGGAGAGCTGCACTCTGTGGCCCATATGCTTCCACTCTGTGCAAAATAACATTAATTCAAATCCCCTGGTGATCTAGCAGTCAACATTTTTTTAATCTGTCCCATGTCCCTCCCACTGATCCAATAGATTGAATTAGCCAGGAAGCAGGCTTAGAAAATGAAGTGGAACACAAAGTATGATTTTTTTTCCACCCTGAATAGTGTGAATATGTTGAATAATTAAGATTACCTTTTGGAAGAACACAGTTCCATTTGAGCTATGTGTTAGAGTACTTTGTTAATATGAAGTATTTTACCCAAATGCACCTGAGGGAAAATGGGCTGGTTGGGCTACATGTACTTTTGTCAAATGATTGTAAAGCTACTGATAATTTCTGTCAGCTTCAATATTAGCACTATTTTGTCATATATTTCTGACATATATACATATATATATGTGTGTGTGTGTGTAAAACAGAGTAACTAAAAATAGCAATGCTTTTAAATTCTAGTTTCAAGCTTTCCTTACTCAAAGGCTTTAGAGGACACATACAGCCATAAACTCCCTAGAAGATAACAAACGCTCTATCAGAGAGAATTAATAATTAATTAATAACTAATTATATCGTTCCCACAGCTGGCACCTTCCTGAAGAAAGTAGCACCTTTTTTTTATACACAGTCTGGAAATTCACATGAATAACAAGTACTTCACCTTAAAACTGTCAGATGTATTTGAAGATAGATTTTAATTACCATTAGCACTTCCAAGTTTAGTGCTGGCATCAGCCAGCTCGTTAATTCCAGCAGTACAGGAACTGAAGTCATGACCAATTTTCCTTCATGCTCTAATAAATTGGTTGATTAAGTATAAGAAAGTTTGTTGTTCAAAGTGTACCAAATGTTGTTTGTTCACTGGAAAGTAATACTGCATGGCCAGGACCAAAATTTACATATGCAGGATGGATCAAAGTGATCAAGAAACAAGGGCAAAAAGTGAGGCCCCCGAGACCTTGACTGTTGTCTTGCCTCTGCCTCTAATTTATCATTAAGAAGTGATTGCAGCTTGCTGAGCTGTTTGCCTTTGCCACTTGTGATGGCTTGATACATTTAATTGACAGCCAAGATGTCTCCTAATCTATTTCTGTAGCACACTGCCATAAGTGATTGCAGTCTTGTTTGAAACAATTATAAGTCTGACAGGCAGTAAACTGTAAACACTTAACTAAAGACATTTTGATTAAAAAATATTCAGCATGCTTTTTTTTCTTTTTTTCTTTTTTTTGCATGTATTTAAACTTTTTTTGTGGGATATGTTAGGCTCTCGTGTGCATTCCAGCATCGCATTTTTAGGAGAGGATGAATTACTGTTGAAGCTAAATGAAGATCTGGAAGCAGATAATGGAACTCATGGTAAAAAGCTAGACAATTTACAAAAATAATTTAGAAAAATTATAGTGACCTGATACCATAATTAAATAAGATTTTATTTTTACTGGTCTACTTAGATTGCGTTGGAAATCCATATTGAAAATGTATTGGGGAAATGAAACGGCAGACAACTCTGCAGCTGGTATAAATAGCTACCTCAGATGTGAGAGATAATGGCTCAGGAACTGTATCGATATATTCATAAAAATATGATATTATCCAAGAAAAAAGTTACTAGTTGTGCAAGCACTATGAAGGCAAATTACAATTCTACATTCATATACAGGTGAAAAGATTTCTTTTCCTGGATCTTTCTCCAAAGCTTTTGTTAAAAGAGTCACAGACTACCAAATTGAAATCTGGACCAGATGTGCTGTGCCAGAAGCAGTTACAGGGAGTTCTACATTTGCATCAGCCTTGTAGGCTTCCTGAACAAGGGCATGCTGAGTGCTGGAGGCCATGTCACAGTGGGAATGCACAGATGCAAACGTCCCCACAGCGTGCTCAAAGTGATTTCTCTACAGTTCTTAAGGTACCCAGATGTTGCCTTAATCTGTACTGTATCACTGTATATATCTCCTCATAAATCTATATATATCTTAAATAGATATATATATATACATATACCGTATTTAACTGTATATATCCTTCTCTGTAGTAGTGCAGCAGCAAATTCAGGGACTTGATGCCCACCCTGACTGGATAAACATCTGTTAAGGATATAGGAAGAGGCCCCTTTCAGTTTACAGGGACATGTCAGTCAGGCCTGAGAGTGGAAGGGTAATTTTATGTGGATTGAACTCCCTTTAGAAGGAAAGGGTAAAGTTCTCAGCTCTCCCCAAAAGACAACTGGGCCTTTGCAGATTAATTAGTAACGAAAATGGGGAATAAATCTTCTCCTAATGTTGGAGACACAGAACACTGAGGGTGCTAAGTTTCATGGCTATGGAATAACTGATGCAAAATAGAGGACACAGTCTTAAGTTGCGCCAAGGAAAATATAAGTTGGATATTAGAAAAAAGTTTTTTACAGAAAGAGTGATAAAATATTGGAATGGTCTGCCCGGGGAGGTGGTGGAATCACCATCCCTGGATGTGTTTAAAAGGAGATTGGATGTGGCACTCAGTGCCATGGTTTAGTTTAGTTGAGGGTTGAGACATGGGTTGGACTCGATGATCTTGAAGGTCTCTTCCAACCTGGTGATTCTGTGATTCTGTGATTCTGTAATACATAGAAAAATACATCAAGAGCTATTAGATACCAAAACCATGTTCTCTGGTCTTGGGAATTCAACAAGCTGCAAATCATGGTGAACTAGGAAAGTATTTCTAGGCAAATGTCACCTCTGTCTAGTTTTCCTCTGCATCTGTTGCTGGCCACATTTGGAGAAGGATCCTGGTCTGATCCATGAGGGTTGTTCATAGAATCTCCACCACACAAGTGTCCCCAGCAGAGCACTCCCATAACCAGATGTGTTCCATTACTTGGCTAGGCCCTTTATTTTACACCCCACAAAGCTGTGTGGCAGATAACACCTCAGTTCTGGGCCTGGAAACCTGCTTGCTCTTTTCTTCCAGAGCAGATGCTACCAGATTGGGCCAGTAAACCACAATTGCAGCTTGTTTCACTGGGATTTCACAGATGGCAGCAGCTGGTAACAGATTGATAGGTGAGAAGGGGAGAAAAGGGAAATCAAAGCTGACGAAACAGATCTGTGTGATCAAAAAGAAGTATTTTTAGCTGGCCAGGTAATTAAAAAACAGGTAGATTGAGACAGTTTATTAGGCCAGGTTAATTCAAGCAAACCTCTGGAGCTTGGCTGCCTTCTGTCCCAAAAGGAAATCACAGCTTTTATGGGACTTCACGTTTTCAGTGTGGAGAAAAGAAAGTCAGGGAGAAACAGATAAATTGGCACAACTCCAGTTACCTGTACTAATAATGACTTGTGTAATTGCAAAATAAAATTAAGATCCAGCCCTTAGACGAAATTGTCTTCTGTTTTAACAATAGTTTACCTTTAGCTCTGGAATGGCATGTTTGGGATGATTAGCTTGTAGGTAAGTAAAAATAGTTTTGGCTGAAAAAAATAAGTGTGTTTTTATCAGAAAGTAAACCCTTTCTACAGACTACTGCAGTTGACAAGGCATACAGCTAACAAGTTTGACAGATTTATTATCCAAAACACAATTTAAATAAAGAGAAAAAAGCAGCATTCCAAGCATAGCCAACGATGCCTGGCCTGGATTGACCCATGCTGACGAATTGTTTTATCTCAGAAGCTCAAGCCAGGCTGAAAACAGCTGTTGTTCTGGAGAGGGTGGAGATCTGGTCACACCTGGGCTGAATGGCACTGTCTTTGGTAGATCCAGGCTCCTCAGAGACATTTCCTCCAGGTATTGTGCGTGTGCCTTGTTGCACTCCTTCCCTCTAACCTCAGCACGCATCTGCTGGCTCACAGGGAGAGCAGCAGTCAAATTTTAGCTTCCTGCTCCCCATCACTTCCTTGTGAGAGCAGCCAAGCATGCCATTGAAATGTGACTTTGGACTAAAGGAATTTGCTTGTGTTCCCTGTGTTTAGAATGTAAGAGTTAAAAGAAGCTTCACTCTGTGTGGTATAGCTCAGAACTGCTCATATATTACCTGTGTGACCACAGCCACCAAGGCAATTTTTACTGTCACACAACTGTCATCCAAGTCCTGTGTCTTACATCCATCGACTCTGTGTAGATGTGATCCTGAGGTCTTTGAACCTGGTGGCAAATGTTAACCCAGTGCAAAAGATTGCCCTCTATTTCTCTGGCATTTGCTGGTTCTGATTTTACAGTGATCCCCTGAGAATTCAAAGAAGGCAAAGGCTATTGAAAACTTCCTTGCCATCTGGAATAGGTTACTGTTGGGAAAGTTTCTGCTTCTGTCTAAACCAGATTTGTTTGTTTAATTATTCTCATACTAGCACATTTTCTGTCGTTTGCCTGCAGGCAGGCTACCTCTGACAGCGCATGGGTGCCACACTTGACTCCTTCATCTCAACGGGAGCAGAGACTGTCTTGCACTTTCAGCTGCCTTGACCCGTTTTTCACATTCAGGTTAGAAGCCCAGCAAGAGACATCAAACGTAAACAGTGTTGCTCAGAAGATGTTTGGAAATACCTTCTTTAAAGGCACTGGTTAACACTGAGATTTGCTGCACTTTTGTCTCTTTGCTCCACGCTCACATACTTTTGGCTTTGCCTATGTCTATGCAGAAAGAGAAGTTTTCTTACAGATGCATTGCAGACAATTTACAGTTCATGCAAAAATATATTTTTGTTACAATTCCTCAAGGCTAACACCATATTAATGTAGCAGTCTAGAAAATTACAGTTTGATCTTTAGTGTTGATTAGTAGCTGGCATTCTGTCTAAATAGGAGGTGTCAGCTGGGGACTTAGCTGCTTGAAATTTGAGCATTACTTGGACCTAGATTAAAGTGTATTTTCAAAAACTGATAAACTAATACAATTAATTATTGTCAAGCTAAGATGTTAGAATTATTTCCAGTGCTCTGACTGCAGGCCAAATCAAAACACTTTACAAAGGAATCATGATGCATTAGTCACTGAACATGCATAGTGCTCAGCAGCTTAAAGGTCAAATATATTCATGAGAACATGTAATCTTATGTGTGTTTGGTGAATGAATAAGAACAAAGTATCTGTTAGAGAAGAGGAGGGTCAGAATATTGAAAAAAAAAATGACACACATTTACATGGGTATTACAGATATTATTCCGATGACAGATGTCTGCAAAGCAGTTTCAAGAACACTCATGAAAGATAAAGGATCTATTTCAGCCATGAGAATTTAAATAGGTACTATGCTGCCATATGGCATAGCTGCTTTCAAAGCAAATGCAGGTTTTTTTCTTTTCTGGGAGACCAGATGACAAAGAGGTTGGTATCTAGAAGCTGTCACACCTAGATCACCAGTATCACTAAGCTGCATGGGACAGCAAGTAATTTTAATCTGGTAACTTTTCAGTAGTTTATACAAATAATGTGTGCATTTATTTCCCAAACAAACACAAAAAAATATACTAAGACCCTTGTGATAAATTAAACGTGGTTTTGCGGAGTGTTGACAAGTCAAAATACAATGCAGCAGAAATGTGAACTATCCCTTTTCACAAGAAGTGCTCCTTCTATCTTCAGGGACTTACCAGTGATGTGTAATGTGCAAACCTTCCTGACACCTGTGAAAACCCAGACTGTGGCACTGCTGACCAAACACCTTCCAAAAGTATTATAGCCAGTTAAATGCCTCTTATGTTGCCAGAGCAGATGAGAAGGAGCGATAGCAACACAGGATATCACCCAAAACAGATGATAAATGCTGTGTTTGTGATTTGTCTCCTATTAAAGACTCCAGAACAAGCTGCCATGACCAGAAGTTCCATGACAAGGTGTGACCAGACCTCAGTCAAGCTGTTAAAGCATGTCAACATTTGTAATTTAGTTCAGAGCAGTAGTGAAGTGAGTTCCCCCAGCTGTCCCCACTCTGCTGCGTGCTCGTTTACATCAGAGTGCAAATACATTGGAGCCTTTTCAGGATGTTTTGGCTGTGTGTCAGTGTGAAAGGGAACTTCCTTTCTCCCAGGAGCAGGAACATGGCAGTTCAATACAGAACAATAGCACCTGGGTCAGGGAAACTCCAGTGGTTACATCTTGATAAATGTGTGCTTCCAGTTGAATATCTATTATGAGAAAAATTAAGCAGAAAATACAGCAGAGTCTTGAGATTTTCATCAATTTAATAAAAAACAAAACAAAACAAAAAACACGAAATTGATAGTAGACACGGTAGTTCTGAAAATCATCAGCCAAGAACCTCAATTCCTTTTTTTTCCTTCTTGAAACAAAATATGTTTTCTGATGTTTTGGATTAGGCTTTCCTGGACTGGCCATTTGACATGAGAAAAAATTATGCAAGGAAAAAAAAAAATAAAAACATCCAACACAGAAAAGCAAACCATTTTTTTTAAAAAGTCTTTTCTTTTTTTCTGGACTAAAACAAGAACATGTGATCCATTCTGCTTCCTACTATCTTCTGACAAGTTGCTACATTTCCTTTCATTTAATTTAATTACAGAGTTACTTCTTATTCACATCCTAGAGAAGTTTCCTGGCTTCTTATTTGGGTGTTCTCCCTAAAATGCACAGAGACACTAAATAGTAAATAGTTTGTCACAACAACTGGGGATGGAGCAATATTTTATTAGTTCCTAACTCCCCTTTCTGACTGCCATGGGACATGGTCATGTCACTGCTTGTGTTGCCAGTTGGCCACAGAACTACAAAAGCTAACAAGGGATGGAGGTTCCCATCTGAAAAAGTACACTGAATACATTGTTATTGCCAGAATAAATTTGATTACAAGTATTACAACTAACCAGAATACAGAGAAAAATAAACAAACCTGTGATATGGCCAACCTGTCATCCGAGCCTTTTTACTTAGCAGCCATTTAGAAAGAGAAATGGTAATCAAGTGCCTCTGAGGAGTTTTACTAGTTCCCTGTTTTCACTTTTATTTTTACTTCATCCACTACAATGTATTCTAATTCATTCTAAAAGGTCCATCATCTTTTCAGTTTGTTGTGTTTCCCATTGTATCCTGCAATTTTATTTTCTGATGGTCTATTTATAAATTTAATCAAAAACACACAAATAGTTACTGTAGATAATGCAGTTGAACTTCATTAAAAAACTGCAGGAAATTATAATAGCATTGTAGTGCATCAGAGTGGAAAGACATTCATTGCTGCTCGGTATTGCTGCTTTTCTGAAAACATACTTATTATCCAAAAGTACATCTTAAAATATCATATCCATTAATTGTATAGGGGTTTATGTCACATTGGGATTAACCTGCTTACATGTTTAAATTCAACCTTGTACTTGGACTAAGCTCTGCATCTAAATTAACCATCTTTAGGCCTCAGCAGCCATTCTGCTTCCTTTAAATCAGATTGCTTATTGTGAAACTTCAAAACTACCTGCAGTATTTTATCCAATAATTGTTCAATAGTCTGACCTGTGGCTAAAAGATACAATCCTTGTAAAAATGGGGGGTTTGGCCCTACAAAGCCATTTAATACACTGCCATAAATATTTGGTGTATTTACCATACAGTGACTCAATGAAAGCCCCATATTCTAGCCTTTTGATGTAGATATCCTGTAGAAAGTAGGAATACTGTTCAACATGTTGGGCACAAATGAAGGGTCACATTATGAGAGGGACCCCTGCCTTCTCCCTTTCATTTACTTGGAAAGGAGACAGGTCTAGCTGTGGACAAGATCTCTGTCTGTGGAACAAAGTCTGAGGGCACCAATGTTTAAGTGGCCTTTTCTCTGCTTGCACTCAAGGCTGCTGCTCATAGATTGGGCACACAGTGCATTAAAATAATAACAATAACTGATGTCTGAAACATTGTGAGACAATTGAGCCAAGCTGAGCAACTTCACAGCCATTTCAACATGATTCTTCTCCAAAAAAATCCAAACTTCTTCTTTCATAGAGAAAAAAAACCAGCTTTCTTTGATGGGAAAAGAAAAACCTTTGTCTAAAGAATCCTTTGTAGTGAGTTCATTTCAAACAAGATAATCTCGACCTACAGCCCAATCTGTCCATTGCAGGAGGATGATATCTGTCTGGGAATGACCAAATTACAGGACTGTTGTGGCTGTAAGACAACAGTGCAGTCCTGCCCAGAATGCTCCTGCTGCAGCAGGTCCTTAGAGGGCATGAACATATTTCACAAACTGGCTATGGGCTCCACTCTTTTATTTCAGAAAAAAATGATCCTGTTTGTAGTTCTGTGTAAACCAGCAGGTTTTTCCTTTCTTGCATATGATTCTCAAGACATTACTTATGTGATATAAAACCTCCATCTGTAACACCTTTAAACTCTCTGGAGGATGCTAGCACATATCTACCTCCTTCTTTAAATTTCAGTGCTACCTAATTTCTGCCTTAAAACAAACAAACAAACAAACATACAGATATTGGAAAATTCTAGTTACTGAACATTCTTTCAAACCTCTTCCTACTTTGGTCTAGTTTTTGGAATATGCTTGAAATAAGAAATCACCTTTAGCTGGTATGTCAAGTAGCTGGCATCTACCTGTGTTTTTGGGGTTTTTTTTGATTCATTTAAAGTAGATGATTAAAAATATTCAAGAGCATTCTGTAAAAGGTTGCTCTTCCTTGATGCTCTTCTTAATATTAAGCAGTTTGGCTATACAGATAAGAATTATTTTCAAAAAATATTCGGCCACATACTACCAATATTCCAGGAAGTAGATCCCCCTAAAATATGTCAGAGCTTCCCAAACATTTAACACTCTCCCAGAAATCCAAGGCTCAGGTGTCCTGGTATCCCATCTGGGCATGTTTCTATCAAGGCAGCAAGGTTCAGATGCTGCTGCAGTTCCCATGGCTTAGTCTTTACACCTGCACTAGGGGCTATTCCTTCTCCATTTTCCATGCAGGTGAAGTCGGAGAGAGCAGAAATCTGAACTGCAGCAGACTCGGCCTCCTGTTCACATGAGGAGCTGAAACCCCACGAGTGGGCAGGGCAAACAAAGGAGATGCACCTGCAGCATCCCTCCATCTGGCAAAATAAATGGCTTTGGGGCACAGGTAAGTGTCTGCTCAACTGGGACCTGAAGATCACGAGTGCCACAAATCTGCTGAGCATCACTGGCAGCTATTTTGACTGAACAAGGCAAGCAGCAAACACAGCCCAGTGCAAGTTACACTGACCACAGTGACTCGTGCAGCCCTGGAGGTTTCTCACCTGCACCCCATGAGCCTGGGAAGACTTCAAAACTCTTTTACCTTTGCACCAATATTAGGGGCCACTTCTGTGTTAAATATGCAGAAACCCCAATATTGCTTTTCTCTAAATTTGGAACTTCGCCCCTCAAATACTCTTTTTTTTTTAAGAGTGGTCACCAAATTCTGTCTCTTTCTTCTTGAGAAATAACAGGGGTAAGGCTGCTGAGCAACTGACTGTCTTTCCTGGCTCTGTCAAATTAAAATCTCATTTGCAGTACTGTTATTATTAGATTTTTTTCCCCCACTTTCTGTAGGTTTGGAGGGTATTAGAGTGTTCAAGTGAAATGTTAGAAGAGAAATATGAAGCATACCTTTCAGTCAACAGTAGAGATGCATTATTCATTCAAATTTATCTAATTAGGCAGTGAGGTGACAGTCTTTTACAGGAATTAAATATATGGTCAAGAGTGTTTGTAAATTAGCAATCATTCATCCTTATTCTTCAGCGCACTGTGCAATGTTCTGCATAAAATTAGAAGACTTGTCTTTCAAAGAGATCCAACCATTTGATTTATTTTATAAAATGGTTTAAAGGAGACAAAGTTTATAAAGCCTTCCCATAATTTTTGATTCAATCAAGGGGGAAAGCATTATTTTTAGAGTATATAATATCTATTTCATATATATCTACTGCTCTGACTGAGTCTGGCGAGAAAAGATCTCTATAAATCAACAATAAAAGACTGACATTTAGAAACTGCAAATCTGAAAGAGAAATATGTTGCTGTTCTATTAAGGAGCTATACTAGCTGCCAGCTCCTACAAAAACTGGAAAGTTGCCACTCCACATGCTTGGTATCATACCAGCACTGAAACGACTTCCATTGCTGTTAGAAAGATCTGAAACTGTCCCTTCTGTCTGTACTTAACTGTGTGCAAGACCAACCACAGCAACCATGAGACCACACTAATCTCTTGAAGCCCTTTAGAAATACAAAACAGATATCAAAGGTAAAAGAAAGGAATGAACAAATCATATAGGTGAAGGTCACCCAAAGAAATTAGGAAGGCAGCCCTGAAGCAAGCAGCAAAATTTCCATAATGAAGAGGATGCTTGAGTCTTTGTTTGCCCACACCTTAATCTGGCATGGGAACCATTCTCCTTTTGATTTAACTGTGCATTCAAACTATAGAAGATAGTTATGGCTTTATCATGATGCAGTGGTCTTCTCAAATTGAGCAATATCCTTTGAGCATTTGGGAAATATCTGATTCGTATTTATCATATTAGACTTCTTTATGTTATGTGCATGAAAAACAACTCAAAATTAAAGATGTCCATGTAGAGCAAAATTAAACAGGCAATACAATAATCTCTCGCTCTCACTACCATCCCCCTCCCTTTTTCTGTTCCCCATGGTGCTTGAGAAAATGACTCAAAGCCAAATATTTCTGGGGGCTTTGCTGTTGATCAGACTGTTCCTATCTAAGGAATCCAAACTTGACAGCTGCTTTTGGTGCCATCCCTTCATTTGCTCTCTTGGCAATCTGCTCTGCCTTGTAACATCCTGTGGAAGAAAGGAGGAAGGAAAAGAGAAATTACTCATGACTGTGGGCTAGAAAAGAATGGCAATCATGAAGTGCTTTTGCATGATCGATCTATTAGACACTTCTGTCAGCAGATTTCACTTAGGGAAAGTCTTCTTGGGTCAGAACTTCTCCCAACCCATCTTGTGAAACTCTTCTGAAGGCAAAAAGGGTGCAGAGATGTGATTCTGCTCAGAGAGGAGCCCTTTCTTTCTTCACTGTGAGTGGTTTTTACTGTATCTCTCAGTCCTCATACTACTGAAGTGTTCGTTGAAAAATAATTTTACTCTGAGGTTACACAAATCTTTTTCATCAAATTTTCATTCTCACTGGCATTGGCCATAATGTTATAATTCTGTCTGATGACAAATGCAGAGATTTTGATTCTAGAGTGAAACCAGAAGAAAAAAAAATGTCCCAAGATATGTTTGGAGTGTTGTGGGAGAGCAGGAAGAAAGGCGAGATAGTGAGAGTGATCATTAGTGCCGAGTACAGTCATTGAGTCTGAAACCAGAGCAGTCTCTTGGATATCAGATTCAGAATTCCGATTAAAAAAAAATTCCTTGGCTCTGTCTTATGGAAGGGAAGAAGCAGAGGAAGAAGGGGGCATGCCTGCTCTCTGTATAGAACACTGATTGCATCCTGTCTCCTGCTGCTCCTAGCCTCACACTAACCACTCAGCCTCCTGCTCTCCCCAGTGACATCTCCTCAGAAGATTTTGTTGAAAGGCTCCCTATCATTTCTTGTTGCTCTTGATGTAATTTCTTTCCTGTCATATCCTGATCTGCCACTGGGATGGATGTTGCCTGGTCATTTCTTTGTCATCAGGGGAACACAGACAGTCTTATAAAATCTCATGCCATTATCATATTGCCTATTTTTAGCTCTGCTATATAAGAAAAGCACAGAGGAGTTGGTGCTGTCACTTCTGTGAGATTCATGCATGGTCACCAGTTTAACAACTTTATTTTTACCTACCCAGGGAATCACACGAACTCATGATAAAATAATTTTTCTTTCCTCTCTTTCTTTTACTTAGCTGTGAAATCTCTGTGCTGCAGCAGATGTGTGAGGAGGAGAGGAGAGGAGAGGAGAGGAGAGGAGAGGAGGGAAAGACAGGACGGGTGTGTGCTAAAGGACAAAGCCTCATGGACACTGCTCTGCACAGTACTCCAAATCCTCAGCTGTCCAGGCCTGCTTTCCTCTTTCATGGAGGCTGCCATGGCTCTATTTGGTACACTGGCAATGTAAAGGGGCTTTGAAGTATGTGTGAGTGTAAGTTACATGCTTTAAGGCCCCTCTGCAGTGTACAAAAGAGTTTAAGTGTAAATTAGAAACAGATGTAACTGTTTTCAAGCAGGTACAGTATCACCTGCAGTAATGGCATGTGAAAAATCCTGGCACTTATTTTTATTACCTAGATTCAAAGCAGTCAAAAAATGAATGATAAAAGTGAGGGGTTTATGTTTCTGTAATGCTTAATAATTTACAGAATGATGTGCTTACTGTGATTCAAGGAAGCTGCTTGCTGATAATACTTCAGGCTACCTAACTGTGTGTTCTCCAGACCTTTTTTTATTAATGTGAGGTCAGCTTCTAGGCAAGGTTCTTTGCTGTAGGCACAAAACCTTCTGAAAATGAAAGTGCTTCATTTCCTGGATGAGAAGATAAGCCAGATAATGCTGAAAAGGAGCCATTCAATCCCTGACCTGTGTAGCCTCTGCCACATGAACTCAGGATTCACTCTCCATCCCCAGCAGCATAAGCATCCCTTCCTCACACATCCCCAGAACAACAGCCTAGCAAAGCTGCCTGTTCCTCTGAGGAACAGCCCCAATTCCCCAGCAGTGTGTCCTCAGCATCATTCCCTGGCTGGGATGTTCAGCAAATGGTACTGCTGCCCCTGTGGCATTTCCAAGCACATTTGTCTGTGTGTTGACCTTGGTAATGTTTCTGTGGGTGCCTCTGGCATGGTGCTGCTCCCCACCAGGAAGGGACGGTCCTCGCTGCAGTATTTTCTGAAAATTGTCTGAGATTTTTGTCTGACTCCATTCCTGTTCAGTAATAAATCTTATAGACTTTCCAGGACAAAAATCTTCTCTTTCTAACCTTCTCATCTAGTATTCTGGTCTCCCTGTGCATGGAAATAAAATTCCAAATAAAAGCAATCTGGGTTCCAGACAGTGCTTTTTCAGAGTAATCTGAAGACTCCTGAAAACTTCTGAAGATTTTGTTCTAAAACCTCTCTTCATTTTAACCAAATTAGCTTGCTTTGCAATGTCTTTACAGGCTTTGTCTGTCACCAAATCCTTCTGTTTATCTGGTTCAGCAGCTCTGACCTCAAAATGTTGTACTTGACTTGAGATCCACGAGCTCTATGTACAAAGCAAACAGTCAGACATACAGCACCTTTCCCAGAAATCTAAATAGCTGGAAAAACTGGAAATGGTTTTACACCCACACAGTTCCACTGAATATTCTTAGCTCACCCTGTATCCTTGACAGAACTAGGTTTGAGGCCAACGTTTGGAAGCAGCGTGGTAATCCAGGAGATTTTAAAATTCCATTTCTCGAGTAAACATAAGTCCCATCAGCTCCTTAATTCCTAAACTGCTTTTGAGAACTGGCTTGAAGTCTCCCAAGCCATCTGTTGGGCAGCTCCTCTGGTTCCCAGTGTGCATCACTGTATAGAGATCCCAATCTGCTTCAGAGACTGTGGGGGAAAAAAGCTTGTACATCGTAGTCTTCTCTCTTGTCTGATGTAGGAGGCCAGATGCAGGTAGGAAAGTAAACATTCTTTCTGAGCCAATAGAACTAGAGATGACTGTCAGTTTAATTGCTTAAATACATACTTACTTCAAAAGGAGATTAGTGAGGTCATTTTTATTGACCTCATAGAATGGATCCCAAGGTATTTTGTTGCATAGTGAAATTTTTGTGTGGTTCCCACTTTTCAGCCATGACATCTTGAGGGGTGGACTCTTCTAATCAAGGATGACAGACATCCAGTAGAATGATCTAATTAATTTATGACTTTGAACAAGTAATTTTTATTGATGGCTCTCCACTGGTACCCACAGGTATCTGATGGAACTTAGGTAGTAGCCACATTTTTATTATACTTGCCATGAAAACATTTTCATTTGGATGTTCTCCCAGTCACAGAAGTTATATAACTTATTCTATAAATTATAGGAAGGTATGTATGAATTTTCTAGTTTGCCCTGGAGAAAAACAAAATCTCCCTTCTGCCACTGGCCTGTTTTTTAACTTTTATATTGTTTTTACCCTAAATGACTGCAGTGAGTTCAGGGCAGTACACCTAATCCAAAACCAAACATTATTTTGTCTACTAATACATCTACTCACATCTTTTCTCACAGAATAAGGTTAGCTTGCTCCCACTGATCCTAGTTATTTTATTTTGCTCATCCTTCCACCTATTAGCTGCTAAATATTCTACCTGACATTTTGATTCCCTGACACTGAACCAGAAAAGAAAGGGGAAGGTAGGATTAAGGGAGGAGGGGACAGATTTTCAGCTTCATCAATGTTTTCAAGGAAAGCAGCAAGTAAGCCTCCTGACTTAGGTGCTGGGTGGCTTTCATGCACTCTGGTTCAGGGATCCCAGAACAGCTGAATTTAGGGAGAAATCTGAGGGTGTTTCCAAATAACATTGGCTTTCTCGCCCTTTCATGATCTTGCCTTTCTGTCAATACAGGAGAGCAGTGTTTCTGTGTTGGAGCTGCAAGGTACCCCAAATTAGATGCTAGATGAGGGATGAGGTGGCTGGTGGTGTCAAATTCTGCATGTTGCACCAGAGGAGTCATTGTCTGGAAGGGCCCAGCCCCAGCACAAGGGACATTCTGGAGGGTTACATTGGGAGCCTATCTCCATGTTAACTCTTGGACACAAGGAAGCTCTTCCTTCATGAATGCTTCTTCATGAAGGTCCTTCCTCCAGGGATAAAATTAAGGTAAACTCATGTAATTATAAATTGATCAGGCTGCTGAAGGTGACACAAAAATGAAAAATCAATGTCAATGTGTGCTTCAGCCCTCTTCTTGAGCTTTTCTATCTTCCTCATTCCAAGGTGCTCCTCTGGCCCATGGTCAGAGCTGGCCAGAAGAGCAGGCAGGGTGTCAACACTGGTGAGTGCCCCTGCACAAGTGCAGTCTAACTGTGTAATTTTAAATACGTATTGATGGACACAAATCTTTGTCTGAGTGCATTTAATCAATTACATCCTCTCTTCAGTCCATGAAACAGTACAATGTGATGGATTATATAGCCTGTAAGCAGGAACACAGAAGCCATGCTCTCAGAAGAGAAATACTAAAAAACTGCACAATTCACTTTAAAAGATTATAGAAAACAAAGGGTGTCAGACCTCACTCCAGTGCATAGTTTGATATGTTTACTAGTGATAGAGTGATATCTGACACAGTACAAATAACAAAGTGTCAGCAAACAGGAATTGTCAAGCATAAGAAAAACATGAACTAGATCTCCTCAGCCTTTTAGAATTACATGTTGCAGTATGTCAGCTGGGTATTTTTATCCCCACCCCATCACTAAGTGAAGCCTTCCTCTTCCTATGCATGATACCCCTCAGAGCAGCCCTCTGCCTGTGAAAGACTTCACTGTGAGGTGAAGGACATTGCTGAAGGAAACCAGCAGACCCTGAACAATGCTCACTGCTCAGCTTCTTATTTGCAAATGCTTTTATGTCTCTGACATTTGCCTGCATTTCTACTCTGAACAGGAAAAAAAGTAATGACAAGAAAGGATGGTCAACATTCAAGCTACATATCTGTGCAAACAAGGTGGTGATCAAGAAAGGTTTTTCCCAGGAATTATTGTTCATGAGCCAAAATGATGAATACAACAGAGTGTTTGATACAACAGAGCCTTGGCAAAGATCACCCTGGCTGAGTTACACAGAAGAACAAGCCTATATCTGATAAAAAAGCAAGACTGTGATATGTATGGTTTTGATAATGCAATGTTATTCATTATCCCGACACTTGTAGTTTATATTCCTCTAACTTAATTCAGTTAGCCTAACCAATGAACAGGCAGCTCACACCCCCAAAAATGCTGAACCCATGGATCTCTTCAAGCTCCTACCCATACTGATGGCATTCTTCACCCTCTAGCTTACACAGGGCAGGATTTGTTTTTCTGTACTGTAAGTTAGCATCCAAGATCTTCAACATGAACCACAGGCCTGGGAGCAGCTAACCTGTTAATTAACATTAGAAAAAGTCACTGCTCCCTCTGATCTAACTCCTTACTCAATATGGTGAAACTAACCACTGCTCAAGCACTGACATGAATCCCCTATCCAAATAAATACAACACATAGGGTGGTGAAGAGGAGAGGAGGAAGGAGGCAAGGAGAAGAGGTTTGTACCAAAGGCCAGTTTTGAAGCAATTGATGATTTAGCTCACTGCTAAATGCTTTATGCTTGGTCTTTGAAGCAGGTGCTTTCTGTAAGCCCAGACTAACAGGGACCTGCCTCAGGCTTCTGCCTACGTGGATGTTCAGCTCTGTCACCTCCATCAAAAGCCTTCCTCGGTTTGTTCATCCCCTGGTGGCTCAGTTTGTGACCACACAGCTGTCAGGGAGGGAGCTGCAAGCATCCTAAGAACTTTCAAGAATTTAATGCATTTCTGATCCAAAGAACATGCGTATATTATCAGAAGCAGGGATTGGCATTTTCAGGATCCAAACCACGAGTTTTTATATAAATAATACAATAACTCAACAGCTACAACTCCTTAATGAAGGCCTGTGTTCTACACCAGCAGTTTTCCTTCGCCTTCTGAGTGTACATCTGTGTTTTTCCTTTTGTTCTGCACATAAACACACATTCAGATGCACACATGCACTGATATTTACCTTTCACATTGAAACTGAGCCATACCAAAACCTAAAGAATGTTTTAGTAGTATGGTTATCCAGATCAGTGCACATTAGAGCATTTTGTGGACTATTCTGAGCTCCCAGCATTGAAGCAACTCCTCCAGTGTGCTACTAATATCACCTTTGCCAAAACGAGGATTTTATAAATAATATGCAGGTACCATATGCCACTAGAAGGTATTTCATGTTATGTGGCTTCACAATTAAAAAATACCTAACATAATGTGGCTACAATATGCAACTGATCGCAATACAGCAAAAATCAAATATTTCTGCAAAACTGGACATTTTCATCTCCTGCTGGGAGTATGATTATGCCTTTTTAATATGCTAATCTGAGTCACACAAAGTTAATCTTGTAAAAGGTTTTTAACAATCTTTTTTAGTCATTTAGAGATATGCCTTGCTAGTTCTGCTTCGGTTATGCAAAAATAACCAACAGAGGTTCATTGAAGCTTTTGTTTGAAAGGTTTTGTTACAGGTTTTTTTTTAATTATTTGCTAAAACTGAAACAATATTTGATGTTTTATCTACTGCCTGAATAGAAGTTTGGGACAAAATCTTGCTTCATTTTCTGCATCCACTAACTTCTCATATCTGTATCTGCTATTTTCTATCCTAAATCTGTCCATCTGCATCAGCATTTTCCCCTAAAAATCACATTTTCTTCTCATGTCCTCTAATGTGCTCTATTGTGTGCATGTTCTCCTGCCACTGAATGTTCTGTTCTATTATTTTCTCTTTTCCTGTCTTTCTGTGGCCAGTTCTCCCTTTACCCTTTCCCATTTACTATTATGGATATATAGATATAAACTCCCTACACAGCATCAGAATTAGTTATGAGGTGGAAAAAGCAGGGATTCATATGAAAGGGAAGTGGGGAAGCAGAGAAATCTGCTTTTTTTGTCTCTTTCTGTTTCTCTTCCAATTTCTACTCAAAAAAAAAAAAAAAAGGTGCCAGAAAAATTCCAATAGCAGATTAGTCTATTGAAAAAGAGGTTTGCCAGTCAGCCTGAACAATCATTTGTTAGCTGTCAAGATGGAAAATGCATCTTCTGAGGATCTGAGGGAAGTCTTTCAGCAATGACCCAGCACTGAAGGAAGTCTGATCCTTCTCCTCCTTTGAAATCCACAAGCAAGATCATTAAAGTGTTTGCCTTAATTTTTAATTTCTTTTTCTCCCATCCTCTGATTCTCTAGCCTTCACACTTGCCTTTTTCTCTGACCTCTGCTTCCCTCCTTTGATCGTTATCCTCAAACCAATCCTTTTTGAAGCCTGTTACATTCCTCTGTGCCTACTGAAGCAAATTCCCTTTCCCCTTCTGCCTGCTTGCAGTCCCTTGGCCAAGGGCACAGTGCTGTGGATATAAACCCCAGGGGATGTCTCTATTGGAGCAAAAATATGTCTCACCACCTGAGAAACAGATTTCTTAATGGCTCCACTGGAAATGTGCCTGGCCTCTCTGCAGCAAGTCTTATGCCTGATGTGTCTCCAGGAGGCACAAACAAGGCCACAGCCTTTTGTACAACTGGTAAGGAAGTTTGGGATCAGATATTTGCATTTCAAAAGGGAACCTTTTGATACTATATACAAAAAGTATACTGGGTAAAGCATGCAGCATGTCCAGCTCTGTCAGTGAGCAGAATTCCTGATACTGGCAGTTTTTCAATGCTACATTTGAAGTTGCTTATTGTTGTCTCTCATTTCCTCTGAGTTCCAATTGGATGTGTAGTACTGCAGAATTTTTCTATGGAGCAACAGCCATCAAAAAAAGCAGAACTAGCAGTTTGTATATGTCTCTCTCTATGTCTGTCTCTTAACTGGCATTAAAAGTACAAGTGTTTTTAATTTTACCATAGTTATGTAGCACAGCAGGCATTACAAAACTAGTTTTGAATCAAAGTGCTGCTGTGGAAGAAGTTTCTGTTTCTGGAGTCCCAGCCAACTTTTCTTGCTGTAACCAGAAAGAGGGACAGAGGTCTCTAATTAACCACAGAGTGCACAGCTTGGGACAGCGTTATGGCAGCTGTGGGGGCAAGGGGTGCAGGATAGGAATGCTCTGAGCACACACTGGAAGACCCTTCTTTCCAGCACTAACTTTGGCACAGATTTTTCACTTCAGCTTCAGGCAAGCAAGCTGGCCTTGCTGGCTCAGTGTCCGTGCTGCCTCCTTTCCCAGGCAATAATGACAATTATCTCTTTGTAAAGGACTTCAGAGAATTACAGGACCCCATAGCTGCTATGGCCTGAATTCCTGGTAACATAAAGGTTCTTTTTCAATGCTTCCAGGTCCTTTTTCAATGCTTAAAGGTGCCTTTATGAAGCCAAAGGTGTAAAGATCCTTTATCTAAGGCACAGTTGATCCCTACGTATCTGGGACACTGTTGTGTCCCTGACACCTGTTACTGGAAATTATCATCAGGGATTTGGCTTTCTTCTAATGCAAGTGTCTCTCAGTTCTGTTTGTTGGTGTAGCCCAATTACCAAATGTGATCTCCTCCCACTGACATCTTCTCTGCAAGAAACAGAGCAGCATAATCTATTTTCAAAGTCAAAGCCTATTAAATGAAAAGGTCTCCAGCTCCCAGTCATGGGCTAGAAAACATCCAGCTCAGAATGGCCATTTCCACCTCCCACTGTAAAAGCAGCATCATTTTTTCTCCCAGTGACTAGATCTGCTGCCATGGTTACAGCTTCACACAGAGTAGGGTCACCTTCCCTTTCAAGAAAAATCAATGAAGGATTTAATTTACACTATGCCCATACCAGTCACATTTTTTCACCAGTTTTTACTGCCTTAATGTTCCAGTCTCCAAAAATGAAGAAGCAAATGGGTTGTCAACAAACAGTGGGATGGAGATGAGGGAAGCAGCTGTCAGGTTGATAAATAGATAACAGCACTGATTAATTAAACAGCTCTGCACATTAACAAAACCTTCAAGCAACATTTCCTATTCTCCTCTTCCTAACTCTTGCACTTGTAAGCTTGCAGCTATTATGGAGTTTAGTATTTTCAAGAGACAGAGCTGTCTGGATAATGATAGTGGAACTTGTTATGATAAGACATATTTAAAACTGAACTTGACCTCTCATGTCCTTGGGCAGCTCTCTGCCTCCCACCACACTTAGTTACAGGGGACAAATGTACAAACCCAAAACCTCTCTACCTTTCTCACTGAAACATGCTTTCCTAACACACCAAGATTGCCTACTAAAGTGACCATAAACTCAGTTTTTATGGAGTTTTTTGTTTCAGAGGAAAGAAGAGAGCAAAGTGTGGAGGTGACTGGGCTACAAATCACCCATGCTACAAATCACTTCGCAAATGCTATTAAACTGAGAAAGGCATTAGGAACTTCCAATGTCCTCAAGACTGTACTATTTTTCTTTCACCTATGATTTAATGAATAAAGTGGGATACTTTCACTACAGCTCTCACGCGGGTTTAAGTTACCTCAGCCCCACAAAATAAGGTAGCACCTGATTGCAATAAGCTTAGTGACTTTATTCCCCAGGTGACATTTCTCACTAAACACTTGCATCATTAAGACAGCCACCAATTGATGCACAAATGCCACAGAGGAGGTTCTACCCTAAGAAAGGCTGCAAGGTATTGGAAATTTTGGAAAACCAGTCTATTTTTAAGCATGTATCACATGGAAGAGAGAGGGAACCCAAGACCCACCAGTTGCTGTTGACTCACCTTCTGATCACTCAGCAGTAGCAGGAGAGGCAAAAAGGTCTCTCCAGAACTTTTCCCCAGCTCTGGGTCCTATTTCTCTCCTTTCTGACACCTTTGCTTCTCACAGCATGAGCAGCCAGGTAGGTCTCTGCTCACAATACTTCATGCTTAGGATTTCAAAATTTATATTAGCCAAGCTGCTGAGCAGCACAGTTAGCTCAGGGAGGAAAATTCACCCTGGAGGCCACTTCAATTCATGGCACCTCTGGTGCAGCTGACAGCAAAATGCTACCTGTGAAGGCTTTATATACATAACATCTCTCCACTGGCAGCTGACAGCCCATTCGTCTTGGTTTAGCTGCCACATCTGCTTGACAGAAAAAAATTGAGGGATACCACTCCACCACACATTTAGAACATTAAAAAGTGGAAAAAACACCATTTCTTAACACTGTAACCCGAAGACAGGGGCTCTCTTCCCACAAAATACTTTCACAGTGAGGACTGAAGAAGCAGGTTAAATTTTTAGCTGTTTTGTCACTGAAACTGAAAGATGCATTTCCTGAACTGAAGGCAGGCATCTTCATTAGTCTTTTGTAGCTGAATACAACCCTATAGGGCACAATGCAGACTAACCATAGGTTGACACTGATATGAAAAATAATATAAAATCAGTTTTTTTGATTGATCTTCCAGCGGGCACATTTTAAACACTGGGTTTAACACTGTTGTGTCTTTAAAGAATAATATCAGGTATGAACCTGTCCCAGTTTTTACCTCTGCAAAACCTGTAATCCACTTGGAAGAATATCTTCTCATATCTAACAAGCTGAACTCCCAGCATGAGTCCAGAAGACAAATCTGGCTTTAAAGACAACTGTTTCATCATGGCTTTTGTGGATAGCAAGAGGCAATCAAGACTGGAAAAAAGCATTTAAGTTTTTTAACTGAAGACACTCCTCACTTATTATATTCCTTTACCTTAAAGGAATTTACCTTAAAGGAATTAAACCTTCCATGTTTGCTTTGTCTCTGCTCAAGGTAACTATAGTTTGAGAGTAAAGTCTGTTCTGACATTTTACAGTTTGGGAAAGAAATCCAGGACAGTATGCACCCCTGCTAGGGTCAAAGAGGAAGCACTGACATGGATATAAATGCAGATAGGAAAGGAAGTACTGGAATGAGCTGGAAGCATTGCACCCCAAAGCCAAAAATCAGCCATGCATTTTTATCTCATGTGTTACAAACAGCATATGCCAGGAAAATGTTGTCATTGCTACTCACAGGTCACATACTGCCAAAGGAGTGTGATGGTGAAAGAAAAGCAAAGGCCCATCTGCAGAGCCAGAAGCTAACACAGAGCACTCAGAGCTTTCTTTGTGGGTAAATTACACACCAAGCATGCTTAGAGACCCAGACAGATGGACATCTGTTGACACTTGCAGTTTTTATTCTGTCTCCTGTGTCATCATAGTCAGGCACCAATTTAGCATTTCCAAGTGAGATCATTGCATCAAAGTTAAGCCTGGGGTTGCCCTGTGGCCAGCTCTGCTCAGCTCTAGAGAGTACAGGAAAGGGCAGCCCTACTTCTCCATAATGTTATTGCAAAATGATACCAGCATGGGTCTGAGCTTGCTGTTACAAGTGACTTTGAGGAGTTTAATCTTCATTTAATTTGTTCTGCTGAAAGGGTCACCAACAGGCCACAGTATTTCACGTAACTGTCTCTTATTTGGTTTTATTGTTACTGTGTTTAAAGCCTAAAAATACATGCATTTCTTTGTCTGTGGTGTAGTTTTTCTGCCCTTGAATTCCAGTGATCCTTTGTGATATTCAAGCACTCTGAAACATTAAGATGAGCTAAGATGAAAATCATACTAACTGCTTCTCAGTGCTCATGCAAAGCAAAGAGAATAGAAGTGAAACACAGATTCAGTGGCTTGATGTCATAAGGCCCTGATTTACCTCCCAATTACCACTAACAGCAAATTGCTGTTGCTGGGAATGAAAAGCCTGTGGACCTTGACAGCATGTGCACAGTGCTGTTTACAGACCACAGCCTCATAATAGCTGACCTTGAGGAACTCTGCTGGGCCTGTAGCTTTGCTTCTCTCCAAATGCTTCCTGTAAACAACAGCAGCTGACAAAACCAGTGCAAAAGAGAGGGAGGAGGAAAAGTATAACTTCATTTAAAAACCAAATTCACAGCTAGTCAAAACAATTTAATCTGCTAAATAATTGTGTAGGCACTGCCTACACCCATCTCCCACTGACTTCAACCTCTTTTGTGATGAGCAAGCACTGCTGATATCAACCAACTGACCTGTGAGATGTATTCTCCTCTGACTCAGCAAACTCAACTGTAGCAACTAATCACCATTCAACTCATGTTAAATACAGTTTCTTATTTCATTTTGGTACAGATTTCAGGGTTTTCCAAGTGACATCTCTGGCAAATTAGCAGCTAAAACATATCTTCTGTATATCATCAACAAAGGATCTACACTACCAGCAGCTAGCCCATTTTCAGAAAGATAGCCTGAGGCAGGAGGAGACAGCTATTTCTGTGGGGGTTAGATTCCTGCCAGATTCTCTAAGCTTGCCCTGCTTTCACCTCCTGCCCAGCTCTCTGCCACAGACCTGCCTCCCTACTTCCTAGGCAGCACCTTTATTGCCATGTGCCATCTGCCCTGCCATAGCTATGGCTCTGATGCTTCACTGCTCCGTGGCCTGGCCAGGCCAAAACCTTTGTTACAGCTACAGATTTTGCTCTCTTATTTGACTTTCTCTGGCTGTTACTTCATCCAAGTTCTTGCAACACAGTGTTTTACACTACATTTTTTTTCCAGCTTAACATTTCTGCTTATCAACCCTGCACGAGCTGAAGCAGTGCTACTAGCATTGCCAACAGGACATTCCGTGGTGGATTTATGTCCATGAACACGAAATGGTATTTTATTACCCGAGGTCAGTCTGAACAGTCTCCTTGGGGATCTGTCTTTTCCATTTGGAGCTCCAGGTGCCAAAATTCCCTTCAGCTAGATTTCTTGCACAATGAATGAGCATGCCAATACTTTCCTTTCCATAGGAGACATCATGGTTTGTAGTGCCAGCTGTCACATACTTAGGGTCAATGTTAACCATGACGGCCACAATACAAAAACAATCCAAGAAGTTCATCCCCAGAGCACTTACATTTGTTCTCTTGCTAATGTTTTTCCAAATCTTGCTGATGTTAGGGGTATAGTGTAATACTGAGAGCCAAGTGTGAGAGTGCTTGTAGGGAAATCTGACAGATGATGAAGTCTGACTAAGACAACAAGCTGGGAAGGCACTCAACCCCTGTGCTCTGTTTTCACAGAATTAAGGAAAT
This sequence comes from Daphoenositta chrysoptera, assembly GCA_013397915.1. Lineage (NCBI taxonomy): Eukaryota > Metazoa > Chordata > Aves > Passeriformes > Daphoenositta > Daphoenositta chrysoptera. Next base: position 39,172 of record VZRO01000329.1, on the reverse strand, counting down.
GTCTGTCTGCAAGACAGACAAAGCCAGCTTTTACACATTCAGCATTTTAAAGGTTTGAATTTCTGATAATGGCTTGTTTTGTGCTGCACTGTGGAAAAAAGATACCCGCTATGTCTACCAGTGTCCCCTGAAACTAAGTCACTAGCTGATATAAAGAAATGTTCAACATTCCTATTACATTGAATTTGAAAGGGATTCATTTGTTAACTCAGTAGTTGATCAAGCCATGGAAAAATGTCTGCTAAATCATTATGTCTTGTGATCTTCATGTTTGCTGGGATAGTAGGAGTAAAAACATATTTTAGCATATTTAATCTGTTTTGCAGTCATAACATTTTCGCTCATTCTAGTAACAGCAAAAAAATTCTAGAAAGGCAGTGACCTGGGAAATTTACAGTAAGCATTTTGTGACCTTTATCTTAACAGCTTTTTAAAATGAAGATTAAAGAAATAATTAGACACTGGAGTTAAATGTAACTTTCAAATGTTCTTGAAATCTAAAATAGCTGCAAAGGAAAGCAATGTTGAAGTTTGGGACTACAAGTTTTTTAATGAAAGACAATTACTTTCTCCATCAGAAAAATCACCCCCCTGTGGTGATGTGATCTAGAACTGCTTTCTTCTCCTTTGTTAGCAGCAGTAAGCACATCTCGCCTGGTAAGAGAAGGGGTTCAAATCTCTGCAGCAGAGGTTGTCTTTTCAAGAGTAGGAGGGTTCACAGAGCACTGAACTACAGAAACAAACCTCTTCTGCTGCTGCTGACTTTCCTGTGGGGCCTGTCTTCAGCTTGGTTACTTGTATGAGATACAGCACTGTCCCACCATGCAGAAATGTGAGGGTAATTTGGGGTGATCAGGCAGTACAGAGATGGAGAAGCCATATGGAGATATCCAATGCTTCAGGATGCAGAGTACATTCTACTGGAGTACATTCTACTGGAGAAGCTTTATGTTGGGGTCCCTTTTGCCTTGTATCTCATGCAGTTAGTTTCCCCAGAATGCTAAATGCATGCAAATTACTGCAATCCTGATTTGGCAGCACTTTGCATCTCCTTTTCACCAGTTGCCAACAAACTGATAAAACCAAGTTGAAAACTGTTTAACATTCAGAACACTACCACAAGTATGAAGGAACAAACTGCACTGGACTTGAAAGATCCTTAGGAACAAAATTTTTCAATTGACAGTGCCTTACTCTTTGTGGAGAAGTCAGAATTGTCTTTTTCAAGTTAATTATATGTTCCTAAGGAAAGCTATTTCAGTTAGAACATGGTTTTCAGGAGTAATATTCTCAACAGTTTCCCTCCATCTCTTGTGCTACTTTTATAGTAGCATTAACTGTCTCCTGTTGAAGCCCATAATACTTCAGCAGCTGCTCACTTTGAAATGACAAAAATCTCTACTGACTTGGGATGGCATAAACTCGTTTAAAGACTTTTTATTTATAGAAAAGACTGAAAGACCTCTGCTTGTCTCATTCTTCTCAAGTAGTGCTAGCCAAAAATATTTCAATGCAACACTTTTCAGTCAGAGAACACTATTCCAAGGAAATTACACCACTTATTGCGTTCATTAGTGTCAAACTCATAGGAGAAACCAGCCGTGATCATGATACACACCCAGAGCACACTCCAGACAGCAGCTTGCCTCAAACTGTGTAGCCACCTAATAAAGTTGTAAGAAACTGGGCCAGATCATGCAGCTGGATAAAGCATTATTACCTGTGACAGCCTGGATGGTAGGTGATTAGCTCCCTGGGAAGCAAAGTGTCCAGGTGAAGTTCATAGTATTGTGCTCAAGAAAGAAAGAAAGAAAGAAAGAAAGAAAGAAAGAGGAAGGAAGGAGAAGCCCTCAAATAAAACTCACTTATGAAGTGATATGACTGACTCATTTGTTTAAAAAGCCAAGTGGGGGAAAATTTAAGCCCACATTCAGACACTTATATTTGGACACATAAAATTTAAATGCTCAGTTATGAAATAAATGTGTAGATTTTCCTTGAAGTCAGCAGAGATCTGATTCTCCATACTCTTGCACCCATGGGGTGCCTATTGACAGCTGAGATGCTCTAGGATATTCAAGACATCCATGGGTATTACAAATTATTACAAATAGAGAAGACCTGCACCCTTGTGGAGCAACAGCTTGAGGCCATGCAGTTTTGATGAGCATTGCCATCAATAGTTTTCAGTCAATATAGTGTAGGCAATGGAATTTTGAGAATTTGGCATTTAATCAAACATATGTAGTTTCTTCAAGATAAGCTGAACATCTCTCTAGAGTAGTTGGTTGGTTAGTTGGTTGTTTACTTAAAAATGAAGTTGGAGGGACAAAGTGAGCCAATACTTCTGTTCAGTAATACTGCTGCTTTACAAGAGTAGGTGTAGGTGCTCAATACCTGAGCCTCCCTGAGGGAACCAGGTGAGACCACAGCTTTGCAGGTTCTTCCTACCAGTCTGCTTGGACAACAAAGGATTGAGTAAAATCATTGTCTGTACCACACAGGTTTGACAGAACAACACTGTAACTTCACTCAAATCAGGGCAGGCAGTTTCTCTCTATCAGAACTGTCAGAAAAATATTTTCAGGACTTCCAGACATGCAGTGGGAAGGAGCATCATTATAAACTCGTCTTGAAGCACCAAAGACAAGAGGTTTTGCTTGCATGGTCATATTTTTCCAAGGCCATTTAAAGTAGCATTGAGATGACTGACCTACAAAGACATTTGTGGGCTAGGGAGAAAATAAAGCCAAAACCTAACTAAAGTACTAGCATAGAGTTTCACAGGAATGTGAAATTGCTGTGAAAAGGTGTCCATGTTTATACAGTAAATTGAAGTACAGTCCAAGAAGCATGTGGATAAAACCCTTTACTCTGCCTTTATGAATTATTAATTTTAACTGGGCCAGAAAGTGACCCAATGGAGAAGGGGAGGCAGGAGAACCATATGCTTCAATGGGTAGGAAGGGAAAAGGAAGAACAGTTTGCAGCAGTGATATTGATTTCTGGCCTCCCCATCCTACTGGTATTTCCTCTTCCCCCAGCATATTTCTCAGACCTTTAAAATATATTCTTCAGTGTAAATATTAGAAATCCTTGTCCTTAATTTTAAGCAAGTTGTATTTGGAAGGCATTACTGGGAAAGATTTTAGAAGTCAGTAAGTCTCATTATGACCTGGCCAAACTCTAGTCACATTTGAAAACTCTAGTCTGAAAATACAATCTACTAGGGAAAAATGATCCAGTTTTAAAATTAAAACATGCTTCTCTCTTCTTCAGAAGGGAAAAATGCAAGGAGGAGATAACTCTCCAACATTATCTAAACAGGGGCGTACAAGAGCCAGTAGAGGCCACTTCAAAAATGTTATAAAAACAAATTTTAGGTAGACTGGGAAAGAACAAGGATAAACCAGAAAATATAGGAAAACTATTTCTAGGCAACACAACCTTACAGTTTACTAGAGCAAATAATGTTTGTGAAAAGTACAGAAGTTCTCTTGGATGTACACTAACTCCAAGAAAGATGCTTCTGTCATAACACAGAAAGTCTTGCAGATCACAGATACATTTTGCTCATAGGTGCTAAATGGCTCCAAAATAAAGGGGAAAGCATCACAAACACTAGGAAATGGACTGACATGGTGAAAATTACTTGCTATGTTCTTCAGACTTGTATTGCTCTGAAATGGGTGGAGTTCCTAATTTGGTGGCACATTTACTTAGGATGAAAGCAAAATAACTGCTTTAACTGAACATTGAAACTTGACAGAACGACGTAAAAGTTAACTTACAAGTAGTAAGGTGTGCAGCATAAAACATCTCTTGAACCTCTACTTGGAATTAAAAATCTCTTAGCTCTATGTCTTCCAGTTCAGTCCACATATAATACAAATGGAATAGCTTTAGCTTCCCAAGAGGAACTGACTGACATAATTGTAATTCAGCATGTGTCTACTGCAAACATCTGAGGCAGTGCCAGACACAGTCACCTTAGCAGACTGGCAAAGAACAACCTGGAGTGCAGCTTTCTGATTTGGGGGAAGTCTAGCAATGGTCGGGTACAGTATAATTACAATTAGAAACAGAAACAAATTAAGTTCTGGTCAGTAAAGACCACCCCTTCTCTGTACATGTTACATCAGGCTGTCCCTGATAGTAAGTCTTCTTTCCCATGAAAATAACTCTGTTCTCTTTTCCTCAGCAGAATTCTGCTCCCATCTGCACAGAGCAGTCTAAACCCAGATATGACATTTGGACAGTTTGTACCCTTGTGAGATCTGCAGCATTTTATACAAATTAAGCATTGTCCTTGGTACTCCAGAACAGGATGAACCTCTTTTCCTATCTTGTTGCCTTTGCAGAGAAAGCACTAAGCATGTAATTGTCACCTCTAGGAAGGACAAATGGTTTAAGCTATAAGTTTCTGCAAAATGTAGCAAAGCCTGAAGAAAATTTAATCTGTAAGCATTCATCCAAGCTCAGTATAAAACAAACAAAAAAAACCCCTAATGACATAACAAGAACACACATCAAAAAAAAAGTCAAATTCCTGCAATAAAAATACAACAGTCTTGTTTGGCTTGATAACCCAATGGCTCCCTCTGCAGGGTGAGACACTTCATCTGGATATAAAATGGTCTTGCTGTTCAGCTGATGTATATCTCAAACTGTTTCCAGTGGAAGCTGACATATTCTTAGGAGCAGTAAGATCCTAAGAATAAGAGATAAGATAATAAGAGTAAGATCCTGTGTCCAGATACAACTGTGTGTTATGTGCGTAATAAATGTGTGATATATTAAATTTAAAGTACATGCTGTCTCACTTGAACATCATTCTCTCAAAAATTTTTGTATGTATTAGTTCAGTCCCTTTTCCCACTGCTAAATCGATGACACATTCACAAACCTCCTTGCAATACGGCAGAGATCTCAAATATATTGTGTTTCCCTCTTTCCTTACCAGACTCCATGGATCTGAGCCTTTCTGTTAGAAAATAACACAATTTTTATGAAAGAATGCTAAGACTATTTAAAAAAAAATACCCAGAAAAAAATAAGAATATATAAGGGACTTCACTCAGAAAAACAAAAAAGCTTTGTTAGTTTGAAAATTCTATTTCTAATAACAATAAACGTCTAGATAAAGAAAGGAAGGCATGGTAATCAAACTTTCTGATATTTGACATTTTCCACATGATTTCTGACTCTGTTCATTATCTTTCAGAGTAAGACATAACAAACAAAAAAAATCTTTGCAATGCTTCAAGGACCAGTTATTAGGAGTTGATGTTCAAAAGCTAAGGCTTGGGACATACTGTCCCTGGGAAACATTCTGTCCACTTTAGGTAGCAACATGTCCTTTTCTAATCACTAATTTCTCATTCACCTTGGAAATTGGCAGCGTATGGTCTCCCAAATTTATTTCAAAAGCTGAGTGTCTCTTACAACACCCTGTTTTGGGTGTATAAAACGTAGTTAGAGAAAACTCAAAATAAATGTGATTATTATTCTATCACACCTTATTGCAGCAGTGGGTACCAATAAGCCGTTTCAAAACAGTTGTCGAAGCAAATGCTCCCCACTGTCAGTACATTTCATAGTAATTCTCTGGAAACCAGACATGCTATTAACTTTAATAGAAATAGCTCCAGGGCAGGAGACAGCCTGCTATATCCTAAGCTTTTACTTAAAATTTTTAATACATCTAAAATTCATGAGTTGGACTATTTTGTGTAGCTATAAATAGACATCTTACTTGAACTATTTATTTACTGAGCATCTCCAGATGCTATTATATATTCTGTATATATATGTATGTAGTATTCATATGGCTACTATCATTTTCTCACACTAGAAGAAATAGCAGGCATTTTTCTAGTGGTTTTGAAAAGAAAAGAATGTCTTCCCACACTTTTTTGCTCCCCATTCTGTCCTACTAGCCCCTCACTTAGAAGCTTTCAGGCAACTGAGAAACTGAAAACCATACATAGTTCTGTGGATTGTAAAGATTCACTGATTTCTGATGGGTTCAAATAAACACTTATTTTACAACTATAGAGCCACAAGTTGTGATTAATAGGAGCCATAATGTGAGATTGAGGTGTACACTGGTATTGTGTGATATACATAGATGCTATATTAACACTATCTACCCAAAAGAGCTTCTAAGCTCAGGGCTGAAAGGGTCTAGAAGGGGACAAAAATCCTCTTCTGTGTTTTACCTCTAGGAGGAAAATTAGAATTCATGTTCAAGAGCCCCCAAGTATACTTTAAACGCTCCTTAGACCCAACCAGCAGACATATTACTGAAAGGGTGCTAAAATAAATGCATGTTTGGCATAAGGAAAGAAAACCCTGCCCAGTTGTGTAACAGCCTCTTACTGAAGGCTTCAGCATGACTTAGAAAAGAGTAATTGCAGATGGAATTTGCACTGACACTGTTCTAGATATCAGCCATGGCCCAGCCCATGTACTCAATACTCAACTCACACCAACACAGCAAATCAAATGAAAGGCACAGGGTATGGAGGGCATATTGCTGCAAGTCAATTAGATAAACCATGAAGACAATGGGATATGTGAAAATGAAGAGTATTTTCTCGTTACTATCTCAGATCCATCCATTAAAGAAACAAAATCCCATTTTAGTTACACATGGAAGGTTACTAATATAACAGAAACTCAGTTAATACAGATAAATAAGAGGGTGGCAGAAAGCCTATTAAGTGAGGTTTAATAATTGTATGCTATATCCTGGTCGCAGTCTCAATCATTTATCTATGAAGATAGACTGGTGAAAACCAGCATGGCTAATCAATACACATACACTTTATTCCCCCACAGAGCAGACCTCAGGCTGTTTTGAGAAGTAACAGATGGAATTTTACCTTCACTTGGAGAAAGTTTCAGCAAGGCTAAAAATTGATTTAGAAGCACTTTAATATGCTGCTCCAGCACCATGCCTACACAATCTGTTTAACCAGCCTATCTGGCTGGATTCTGAATTTAAAGATATAAAGTCCTCAAATTATCACTATGACAGGCCTTTCCTATTAGTTACAGATTTCCTATAATTTTTCAAAGACAGAAGTATATGCAATATAAACAAAATATAATAAACATGAAACAGTGAATCTTCCCATATGCAGAGGAAACGTGTAAGGAAAACATGGTTTTTAGGAGGCCGGGCTCACTATTCAGTCAGCAGGCACCGGGCTGAGCAAGCCACAAGAGGGAGCGCAAACACTGTTGGAAAATGCAAGGAAAAGCGAGGAAAAAGAGCCAGGGCCAGGCAACGCTTCATGCCAAGTCTGTCGATAATAACGTGCCTTCTCATTTGCACTAAAAATCAATTTGATTTCCTCTTCAGATTTAATGCATTAAAAGTTTTTCTTCAATACTAATCTGGTCGGGAGAGAGCAAGAAATAAGCATTCTTTTTGTTTGAGGGGGATAAATGGAATGCAGAGCCAGGTCAGAGCAGCAGGCAAGGCAGCCTTGGGCGTCAGGCAAATGGAACTAAAAGGTATTTCTGCAGCGCTTGCCTGTGGCAGAAAAAAAAGGAGATCAGCTGTGCACACCTCCCTCCTGCTTCTCATCCTTTTGCTGCCACCGAGGGAGGGATGGGGACATGTGCAAGCACCGGGCTAACCCCAAAGAGGCACCCACTGCCAGCCTCAGGCAGCAGCAGGAACAGGCATTCCCATCCTCTGGGACAGCCCCAGCCTCACCCCCCTCCTTTCTTCCTTCTTGAGAGACAACAAATAACACTCCTTAACTGTGGTGACATAGATTGACAAAAGAAACACCTGACTGCAAATATTTTCGAACTGAGTTATTTGAATGTGTGTCAAATACGAGTTTGTGAAATCTTCCACCATCATAGCCAGATTTTCTCATCTCTTACCTCTGGATATTAGACAGTCAAACTCCGTTCTTGAGCTGAAGGTTGTTTATATAAGCCTAGGATAAATGTATTCTTAAAAGCTGTTCTTTCTGGGTGGTTTAGCACAGTATAGAGGTTGCATATCCATTTCACTTGGCTGATGCAGTATTCTAGCAGGAAACAGCAGCAGGAGACCAATGCTATGCAGGGGACAAGAGCAAAAAGGGTGTGCTTGTGAATACTGATCTCCTGACTGATGTAATCAGTGTGATAAAAAAAAGTCTTAGTAGTGTAAGGCCCAACTCTTCTGCAATGAAGTTAGATACACTCAGCACAAATCTAGTTTCTTCTGGGGGCTGAAAAGGGAGGAAGGTCACACAGCTGTGGAGCAGATCTGTTCCCATCCCACAGTGTCTTGCCTCCACGGGATCCAGCACAGCAGCAGCCCTGGCACTGGTAAGTCAGTGGGCACAGCTTCAGGATTCATGACTGCCTCAAAACTCAGGGTGAGAGGGGATCCCTTCCCCAGCATGAAGGAGATGCTGAAATGCCTCCCAACAGAGTCTTGACACACCAGGTGCTGGGAGACAACAAGTCAACTGAGGCTTCTGCATTTGCAGATTAAAAATTGTGTTTTAGCTAAATCATCATATGTATTTTTCTAGTAATGCAAAAAATCAATGAAACGTCCTTAAGAGAAATTAATTGGCTCTGAGGTTATCACGGTACTCACCACACCTGTAATTTCCCTTTGCATCACAGGATCACGAACGTTCTTACCAACTAGTTTATTTAAAATCTTCATTAATTATATACCCTGCTCACCTCTTCTTATCCTTCTGTCCTTCATACTTTCTCCTTCTTCTCGTCTTAAGTCTGCAGTTCTGTTACTCAATGAACAACTAATTGTTCAAATGCTAATTCTAACCATCATCCATTACCTGGAATGGGGAGGAAAGGTCCAGCATCAGTCTTTCCATCTACACTGTAATAAATTTTCCAGTTGTGACAATCCCAGAGTAGACCAAAGATGTTTGTTTTCAAGTTTTTAAAAACATGAAAAAATTGTGAACAACCTGATGCTACTGAAAGACTGATAATTAGACCACTTAAATTCCGTAGCAGGGTGTGAATTTTGTTGCAGTGTTGTAGTAAGCACAGAAAACAGTTATATTTAAAAGATGAGCGAATAGGACTGCAGCACACTAACTTCACAGAGCCACACTTAGAAAGCTAATGACTGCCAACAGTTCAAAAAAGTTACAGGTTTAGGTCATTAATTCAGCCTACAGCTCAAGAGACACTGACACTCAAAAAGGCATCGCAAGGGCATCACAGCTGGGTGCCCACATTGCCGGCTCCACAATTTTTATCTTGTAATGAAACTTCTTCACTTCATGAAAGGAAATGAAATCTCGCAATTTCAAAGAAAATCATTTCACAGAGTTTCAGCTCATTTCATTGCATTGCATTGTTTCCACTTAATTTCAGAATTTTCGGTTTTTTCACACTAACCTTCTAGCACACTTGGGGCTGTAGCAGAGATGCCCATCCCCATTTATGGCCCTCATCTGCAAGGTGTGAAGGCAGCAATGTTGTGGTCCTGCCATGATCCTCCTGGCACGCATTTTCCAGCCCCAGTGTCCCTGGAGCTCCAGGCTCTTCTCCTCTCTTAACCCCAACTCTAGACCTAATGGCATCTGGTTGCTGGGGCTGAGCTCCCCATCACCATGGGAGGTCCAGACTAGAAGGATGTAGGAGCAGCCAACTTGGCACCCTGGCAGGATCACCCTGGCGTGCCTTTTCCAGCCCGAGTGCTCCTGGAGCTGCAGGCTCTTTTACTCTCTCAGCCCTACCCCTAATGGCAGCTTGGCACTGTGGCAGAGGTCCTCATTGCCAGAGGGGACAGAGATTCAGCAGTGTGGAGCCAACAGTGTTGGCAGCCTGCTGCGATGCCCCTGCACTGCCCTTTGGAGTGCCAGTGTCCCTGGAGCTGTAGGCCCTCTGAACCCAAACCCTGATGGCAACTTGAGGCTGCTGCTGCAATCCCCATCACCGTGGCTGGCCCAGATTGCAAAAGGGTAGAGTGAGCAATCATGGTACCCTGCCGTGATGAAATTTCTTCATTTCATGAAAGGAAATGAAATCCTGAGATTTCAATGAGTATCACTTCATGAAGTTGTGGTTCATTTCACTGTACTTCATTCCACTCCATTTCACAATTTAACTTCTCCTAAGAATTTTCATTTTTTTCAATTTCATTTCCTTATATTTCCTTCCTTGTCTTTCCATTTCACTTCATTCCTTCATTTTTCATTTCAAGAAAGGAAATGAAATCTTGCAATTTCAATGAAAATAATTTCATGAAGTTTCAGCTCATTTCACTGCACTTCAGAGTAGCTAATAAAAGAAATTTACCACAACTTCTAGTGTTTAGTTTTCATATATTGTTACATGATTGTCAGTGTGGTAAATACGTTGTACATCAATAAATAAAAATCATATACTGTTATTGTTAATTACTCAAAGTTTACATTCATAAATCTGAACAGTGGGTAGTTTCTCTTTACAGACCCTCTACTTGTTCTTTAGAAAGGTCAACTGAAATACTGAAATACTATTATTTTCTAAGGACCTAGTACTTCCCTTCAAGCTGTATCCAACAAGCAACAATATCAGATCATGTCCTGGTTGGTGGGGAAAAAAATATTTCACCGAGAACAAAATTATATAAATAAGATCAATTTAATTATTCACTGAAGGCTCAATATACAGAAAACATTAAAATACCAAAAGTTCTGAATGGCAATCATAAAATATGCTTTAAGAAAATTCAGAGTAATGACATCCATCAACAATTTTAGCAGAGATTTCTGTACTGTGACCAAAAGCGAACTACTTGGAGAGCTTCAGATGCTGAATCCCTTCAGTATTTCACAGCTTAAGAATGTGGTTTCCTTTGGCAGCCCACAGACACTGCCTCTGAAACCAGTCTCCAGCCTCAACAGCCTCCTGGCTGAAATCCATCTCATTCTCGTGGCTCTTCAGCTCATCCCTGCAATGGCTTTACTTGGATGACATTTACTTTTGTCTCATTGTGTTTACTGCTGTCATCTATTTGCTCAGTGTCATCACTGGTGATAATAAAAATGACAGAGGAAGAGCTGAAAGTCACTTTCTTCTTTGGCCTGTCCCCTGCTTTCTGAGATATAACTATTGGCCGTATTGGTTTGTCACTCCCTGGTGCTGGTGCCTCTTTCATTGTCCTCTGGAATCTCATCAGGCGAAAGCACAGGAGCTGCAGAAGGCAGTGTCGAAACTGCAAGAGAGAATAAAGAGAATAAAGATCAGCCTCCTGACCATGTACAGTAAATGACTCAAACTAAGAGACTTCTGCATAACTTCTGAGTTAGTTTCAGTTACAAAACATGGTGCCTTTCAGGGGGGTACTTTTTTACTTTACATCTGAATAGGATCACCAAGCCAACAGAGGGCACTGAAATGCAACTGAATATTTTACCAGTCACAAGATCTGCAATCCACAATCTGCAAAAGACATGAGGACTAGGTTCCAAAGCGTGCTATAAGTTTTGTTTCCATATTCAAAAATTACACATTTAATCCAGCAGGGAAAGAATATTCTCACAAACACTTCACAGGAGAATACAGAGGGTAGGGACGAGGGGAGGAAGGGGATACAAAGGGATGATTTCTTCCTTTTAAGTAGCTCCAGAGTCTGGAATTTTAACAAAAGCATTTAATGTCACAGATGTAAAATCAGATTTCAACAGTTAGTAACAAAGAAGTCAAATGTTCCCACTGAATATGGAAGGAACAGAAGTCTTTCAGCTAACCAGCAGCTACCTATGCCACAGGAAGTCTGTTCTACTCTGTGACTAAATAATGTGAGTATTCAGTGAAAACTCACACCAGCACATGGAACGAAAATTTGAGTAGTAGCACTGTATTAATTCTCTAATTATGATCTGCCCTTCAACAAAACAAAGATCCAGGTATGAGGGTTAAAGGATGCATTCATTCAGTCTACACACATTTAAGGCTCAAATATGATCCTTTGGGGAGGATCTCTGGTTTTAAAAGAAGTAAGTGGGCAACTTCCCCTTTGTTTAATAACCTGTAACAAGACTTGCCTGGAATTTATGAAGAAGACTTTAATCAACCAACCAAAATATCAAAAAAAACTCAAACAAAAACAACAAAATCCCCCACACAATAAACATCCAGGAGCAGGTGGGAAATAGTGCACCTTTTCTCTGAAAAGGGGCTAGGACATCTTTTTTTACAGCCTTACATTTAGCTGAGTTAAGGATTACTCTGCATTATCCTGCATGGCCAGTGCCTCTGTTTTCCCAGATACCATACAAGAAGCAATCTGACATGCCAAGTTGGAACAAGGTTTTGCTGTGGAAAATTAATCCTCTTCTGACACAGGGAAGGCAATAGGTCTGTCCTGTTGGGAAAGGAACCTAGCTAATTACAAGATCTCAGAAAAAGATAACCTGGTGCAAAAGAATGGTCATGTGGAAGCCTTGACAACTTCAGAGGTAGTGGTCTACCTTGGAGTAGTGCAGAAGTTAGAAAGTACAAGCACTTTAGAATAGGTCAGATAAAGGAAGGTTACTATAGAGAACTTGTTTCAGGATTCCTTCTGAGGGCAAAATAACCCCAAAAAATTGTGCAAAAATACTATCATGTTGGTTCTAATCTGGAATTAGAGGCAAGAGAAAAACACTTCACAATGCATCTCCAATAAGTGCATTCAGATGATTGATTCTCATCCTGGCTGTGTCTTTACTGGCATAATGCCTGGTACCAGTTTGATTTGCTGCTGGGTATCAGAACTCACAAAATGTTTTTCAGATACACTACTCAGCCTGACAACTAGGTACAGAGTCACTGCCAATCTATTTTAAAAGTCACTCTGTTGAAAAATTCTCTTTGAACATGACTGTTGCTAGCTTCCCATATCCAGGACAACTCTGACACTGTGCAGCTGTGTAACCATGGATCATGACTGTGAAAGTTCGTGGGGGAAGAAATGCAAGATGCCACATTGGAGGCCTCCTGCTTTTACTCAGGAAAGCATTGAAGCTCCCCCTTGCCCTTGGTCCTGACTGAGCTGCAGTGCAGCCTTTGTTTGGCTGCCCATGTGGCTGATCAGACCCACTGACTGGGCTCCCTGCAGACTGCTGGCTGGCCCAGGCTGCTGCCCAGAAACTGCAAGCCAGTGTAGGAAATCACAGAAAATTCCATCTCATATATAATGAGTTAAAAGGCAAGGAAAACCCAGGAAAATCCCTCCAGCAATCATTCATGGTTTTTTATCCTTTGTCAAGGGATTCTATTAAACACCAGGTATTTTTATATAATCTTGGTTTCAGAACTTTACAATGTGCATGTTACACCTCCAGTTTCAGTCCTTGTGTTCCTATAACACAGAAGTCAGAGGCAAGTTTTTTTATTGCTAAAAACCAGGCCCTGATTATTCTAAATTTTCTCTGATGGAGTTCTACTGTGGTAAGGGAGTGACTTACATGAAGTCTTCTAGTTGCAATCCATTTCACGGGTAAACTGTCAAAACTAGACATTTGAATTCTGACACTCTTTCCTGTCCCTTTCATGAGAGTTAAATGTTTGAATTCACATATAAGCAAATTCAATTTCTAATCTGGTGGTATTTAAGCACCATCAAGGATGTTACTTCTTCTAGATTGTCACCAAATATCCTGGCTGTTCAAATTTTTAAATAATTTTTCAGATTAAAGTATATGAGACCTAAACTCCACAACTGTGATACTAACTACTAATAATCCAAGGAAGAATACTTTTAATCTACCTACCTTTCTACTCATGAAGATATAGATAACTGGATTATATGCAGTGCTTGACTTGGCAAAGAAAGATGGGATTATAGATACTGTTGGAGTTACAAGGTTGCTATAGCCATATGTTATCAAGAGGGAGACCACTGCATAGGGCATCCAACAAACAAGGAACGTGGAGATCATCAAGAAACACATTTTAGCCACCTTCTTCTCATATTTTAGAAGCTTGATCACTTGAACTGTCTGGAAATCTTCTACACAGCGAAGCTGTAGAGGAAAAAAGATAGTAAAATAAAACAGTTTTATGTTTTACTTGAACCTGAATAGTTCTACATTTATTTTTAAGTAACTGATTCACTCTTTTAGTTTAAGGCACAGACACCATACACCTTAACTTCTAAACCACAATTCTTCTGAAAGTTTACATCATGTTTCTCAGACTTTTATTCTCTACAGTAAGTGTAAAAATACAAGCTGAGAAAAAATAGAATAGCCAAACTACTAGAAAACAACCAATCATGCTGCAGATGTAACAAAGCATGCTGCAGTTTTAAGTATTTCAGAAAAATAACTTGCCCTCAGCTAATGGCATAAGCAAGTTTAGTTTACATTAGTGGTCCTTTATCTGACTAGTCAGACAATCCTGTAGATTTGTGTCATCAGAAATATTTAGAGAAAATAATATTTAATAAATAGATTTCTCTGTACTGCTTTGCCACGTAATTTTTAACTCTAAAATTATGAAATCTCTAAAGCAGAATACTTGGCAGCAGGTTCCCATGTTATAAAATAAGCAAAAGAGTTGAAAAATAAGCAAAAGATAGGACATGCACATGAACATACACCACAAATTATCCGTTGTGCCAATACTGTTGACCATAAACTTGAATGAGTCCAGACTAACTACCCACAGAATATGAATAGCTAACACTTTCTCATACTAAGGATTTAAATTGAATTTTCAGGTGAGGATCTGATGTGGATTAGTAAGCATAAGCAGTTCCCTACTTCTTCCCAGTAAAACCACTCAACAAAAAGAACTTGGTAGCTCTAGGCTGGTTCTCTCCCAGGCCTACAATGTTTTTAGTGGTACCTGGCATAGATGAACACCAAACATTCAAAAGTTTGAATGGTAAGTAAGAGTGCAAATTTGGCTTGGATCCCACCTAAATATACAGCTTCAATACTTTTCACTGATAATATTACATTAAGGGAAGTCTTATTTGAACTAACTTACCATTCTTACTGCATGCAGAATATGGCCATAGCAATAGGCCATGATCCCAACAGGTGCTACTAGACAGCCAAGGAAAAAAAGGAGCACAAAGGAGATATCATTAGGGTCTTTTGACTTCCAGTCCACTGAACAGCCTAATCCATGGATTTCCAGTGTGTATCTGTTCCAGCCCAAAAGAGGAGCTCCAGTCCAGGCCAGAGAGTACAGCCAGATGTACGTGATAGCCCGCCAAGACCAGGAGAAGTCAATCACCTTGGCATGGACCACCCGAATGTAGCGCTCGTAGGCAAGAGCAGTCAGAGTCATAATGGAAACAATTCCTGCAAAAAAAGATAGCGGAAATCAGTTAAATGATTCACAAACACTGCAAATTGGACTGAAATCCTCTTGAAAAATGTTTCCTTTGTTAGTAGGTTAATTCAAAATTACCAAGCTCGTATTATGAATCTAACATCAATAAGATTTTTGGGTAACTACTAAGCCAAGCAGAATCACCAACTTCAAACTACTCAGAGTAAGAAGCTGACATCTGATCCATGATGTACAATGGCTAAGAAGTAGGACAAGGGAAAAAGAGACCAAGCCAATACTTCTTCCTAAACATTACTTCATTAAGTGAAGTATCATGGTCCAAGGTTTGGGGTTTTTTTCTGCTGGGAGTTGTTGTAGGGTTTGTTGTTGTTATACATTCCTTTGGGGGTTGTGATTTCCTTTGGCTGTTGTTGTTTAGGGTTTTTAAAAGAAAAAGCTATCAGCTAAAACTGAGATAATCAGCAATAAAAAAATCTCTTAGAAACATAGGGAATTGAGAATTGAGACTGAGATTAAAGAAAGCCTTCGGCAGCTGAAAGCACAGATATGCACATCTAATGTGAACAAAATGAATAGAATAATTCCAATTTATTTCAAGGTATCCTGGAAGTCTTTGCATTCCAAAAAGAACCAGGAAGGCAAATTACATTGCTGAAGGTGTCCCATCTGAAAGACGTTCAGTTATTTTGAGTGCCCTTTTCTATCTTGCTGCTTTCATAAAAATATCAGTCCTTGTTTATTTATGCACTCTCTTCCTTCTCTGTCCACCTCAAACCCAGCACACAATTATTAACATGTTATGACAGAAATCACGTTTTCTTCAGCTCTCAGTATTACCCTATCCAGACACTTCTGTAATTTCATATAATTATGAAAGGCAAATCAAGGCAATTCTATCTCGATCAGAATATAAGGATTTCTGTTTCGATGGTCTGTAACACTTGATGATCAAAACCAAATTGCCCATCAGGCAACTGCCAGACACCTGAAATCTGTTATGCTTCAGTCATCAAGTTCATAAACACAGGCTCTTAAACAATAATTCACAACATTCTGTGAGGTTATACAGATATCCGTGTCTAAATCTGTATAGATTTTATCTAATACAAAGCCCAAGTCTAGATTTTAGATTTAGATTTTTAGATTTTATCTAATACAAAGCACAGCATTTAATTTCTCCAAGTACACTCATATGTGCCATAAAGTGCATGTACAAAGCTGTAAGAAGGTTAACTGTTCAGATTTCACTACCAAAGAGAGAAGAACCATTATTTTTTACTCAGTGAAAACCTGATCTCACTTTGAAAAAAGGATAAACATTTAATGAAGACAAATTAACAACAGAAGGACCAGCAACATGGATTTAGGAAGGCAACTAAGAGTAACAAAATCTAGAGCAACAAATAGCCTCTCTGTCAAGGTATTCAACAGCAAAAGCAGTTTATTATTAACCAAGTACCTCACAGTAGGATATCCTTTAGGATTCTAAGAAAGTTACTTTATGCTGCAGTTATCAAAGGATTCCCTTTTCATAAGTGATGAGCTTAGAACGCTTTCCTGATTAAGAGAATTTCCCACTCCAAAAGAAAATGTGCCACATTCTTTCATAGATCTCTTTAAAATGAAACTTTTTTTTATGTGCTTTTTTCTAGTTATCTTTAAACCTTCGTCCCAAAAAGATGGAGATATTTTTGGCCATGGAGTAAACTTTCACATTTAGTTTAGTGGGGGTTTTCCTTGTACAAATCATTGCTGTAGATTTTCACTTTCATAGCTTGAAATTGGACTAGCAAATGTGGGCCCATGGATTTCCAAAGACCTAAGGTTGGGTTTTTTGGGTTTGGTTGTTTTTTTTTTTTTTAATGAGGTTGAAAAGTAGTCCTTCCTGCCCTTTTTTTGCGACCTAACATGCTGAAAGTACATTGAACAATGTGGATCTAAGCAAAATATTTGCAGCCATTAGAAAATGACTACAGGATTTTACAGGTACTATTCTACACTTCCACTGGCTCAGGTAAGTGCTTTATTCAATCAAATGCAGTCTACTTCCTGAACACAAGGTAAGGCAACAAATTCCCCTTCCACTTCCCTTGCCCGAAGATTAGGAATTATGAAATTTTACCTGACAGTTATGATAGTCATCCACAGACAGGTTTATGGAAGAGAATTCACATCACTCAACTAAAGGCTCAGTTTGCTTACATAGTGCATTGCAGCTTTGTCTGATCAGTGGAGAGAAAGAGCAGCTCCTCAGGATGATGAGTCAGAATACCTAAATCAACTTTTTGCTCCTTATCACCTTCCTTCATTGAATGGTATTCAATGACTAATGTCCCTGTGTGGTCTGAATACCTCCTCATCCCTTTTATGAGTGCTGAATTCTAGCCATGACAAAGTAATCAAAGGCATGCATGCTTGACTGAAAGTACAGGTGTTCAGAAGCAATAATTTACTGAGCCCTTGACATTCTCAAGGAAGGCACTGGATGCTCAGTATCAGCTCTAAAAATCAATATGTGCACATAGATATTTGAACAATGTTCTATAAAGGCCCTTTCACAGTCTGAAACCACTGCTCTTCAAAGACATACTTGAATTTTCCCCCCTGAACTGTAAATGGGACCTTGGACAGCACACACCAAAATGCAAATGCTTCTTCTGTTGGTATTCAAGGCAGCAGGCAGACATGAGGCAGGAAATGCAGGTCACAGCAGAAGATATATATGATTTATGCATGCATATGGCTCCATTTTCTCTGTATCATTCAGTTTCTGTAGTCTAGTGCAGAGGAAGGCAATGAATTTTATTACCTTCCCTGCCCCCACTCCTCTCCAGGAGCTTTTCTGGAAATTATTAAATTTGATTCTGAGTGAGTTGCCTATTTGAATATGATGAAATATGTGCTGATTAAAAAAACAAATCTGTTACAGAAAGCCATTATGGTTATTGGTTGGATATTAGCCCCCTCTTAGCAAAAATGTGCATTTCAAACCAATTTTTACCTTTTATCTGAAACAAATTTTGTTATGCTTCTTGAGGTACTGGAGATCTACATATTTTGATTCAAGACTAAGACCCAAAATTCTTGGTTTGATTTACTCTACCAGCAAATCTAACTCTTTCAGAAAGATTTTACTGCCCAGTGTTTACAGTGTCATGTCTGACATATAGATTTTCATCTCAGCGAATACTCCTATCTCTAAGTGCTGATTATAAACATAAAACACTCTTTGTGTTTATGAACTGATGCTAGTTTTAGCTCTGATTTAAGCCTGGGCAATTACCTTAGCCCAAACGGGGTCATTCCCATTTAAGCTGCAGATAATTGTAGCAAAACTGAAGCGTCTTCTTGTTTAAGCCACTAGGCTTGCAATTTCTGTCTTGCAACTCCTCTTCTTCTCCAGTAGCTAGCTGCACAGAATCAGAGAGCAGTGACAAGCTACTTCTTGTTATTTGGATGTCTATTAAGAAAATTCTCATTTTTGCCACTTTGTATTGTTTTCCTACCGAATACTGCATTCAGTGTAGATTTGATCATGTATCATATGTGATAATTATTTCTTCTGTATTCTGGGCTTCTCAAGGAGACATATTAGTTCTGGATACATCTTTAAATACTTCAAGCTGCATAGTGTAGGTCATCACAGAGAGACTGCAAAACACAGCTAAGCCATACTGCATTGTACCATACAACGTGTATATTCTGACTTTATAATCCTTAATTAGAAGAAAAATACTGCAGTGCCTTCAGAACCGAAGTTTTAGTTTCAACGAGTTTGAACAATCACAACAGCTTCTGCCCTCTCCACGCAACATACACCTTATTTTTATATTGAGCCCCTGCCCCAAACACAGCCTATAATTTGGTCAGAGATGGTATCAAGTATTCCCAAAGACTGAGAATCTCTACAGAGCAACAGCAGAAAACGTAGCAAATGAGATCCAATTCTGAGAAAGACCGTGGTTTTGTCAAAGGACATATTATTTTCTGTATCAATTAATCCTTGCCCTGCATTCAAGTGCTGAATGACTATTTTGCACACCTAATCACAGAAGAAAGCCACCTTTCTGCAATCCCTCCTCACCTCTTTTTCACATCTGAAAAGCTAGACAGCAGCAATTTGGTAGAAGCAACTTACTTGTCCATGGCAAGAAAAGATGCTGTTGCACTCTCCAGTTTGAACTAAAAAATATATAACCAGTCTATTTGAATTCAGCAATTAGGCATTACAATAAGTTTTAGGCACCAGCTATGTATCACTTCTAATTTTTCAAGCAATTTTAACATCTGCATTCAAATCTAGGTAGGTGAAAAATCACATCTCTTCGAGATGATAGACTTCAAGTATATTTTATATGCAGCTGTCCTATAAAATTATGCTGAAATAAATCACCTCTTCCAGATTCAATACTCCAAGTGATTAACTCACTGGAAAAAAAAAAAAAAAAGCTAAAGCTGAAAGCATGCTGATTGAGCCTCCAGCTATTTGTAACACAAGATCCTAAAACTATCTGCTGAGTAACAATAGAAAATGCTTTTAGTGAGATTAAATCAGTGCATATAACATACACGGGTAATGCAAGAGGGTGGCACAGGACACCGCTCTGCCTCTGCGCAGGGAAGAGCCTTAGATAAACAGGCTGTAACTGAAGCCAGGTCCACAAGACACTCTCAAGCAATTAACCCTTACTTCAGTATTCGGTGGGTGTGGTGGTGGTATCAGCTTGCCTTGAAACAAACAAATAAAAGAACCTCAGCTGCACACACAGCAGCTTTTCACAGGAAACTACAGTCTGCAAAGCTCTTACAATTCTTCCCATCCTCTATCTCACGTTACTTGAATGGGGTACACACCCCGATATCAACATTGGTTCGGTAGCTCATCAAGATCTGGCTGCTGTATTACAATGGTAATTTGTCCAGAAAGGATATAATACTTTTAATTAATTTGACATTAAAATCTGGCAGTGTTTTTTTACCCTTACAAAAACGGCTTGCAGTTAGGAAAGACAGAGATCTCTAATCACATTTCAGTAACAGTAGCCTTCCAATCACAAACAAGGTTTAATAATATAAAGCCTACCCCAGAGCACACTCTGACTATGGCAATCTTCTGTCAAGAGACTGCCTCAGATAAACAGTTTTGGTTCCTGTTCCTCGAGACCATTCCTGTTATTAACCAGTTTTCCCACTCCTTTCTTCCTTTGCACGATGAAATTTATCAGAAAGTTAGAACACCAGTACTGGTGTTGGTAATGGTTTAGCTGCCATTACTTTGTGGCTGAAATGCTTTATGCTTGAGGGGTTATGTGTGTATGCTCCACGTGGTAAGACTGGCTTACCTCAAAACTCTCAGGGCCTATTTCTATGTACAGAAGGCATTAAAGCAGGCATCCACTGCCTGGGGGTGAGCAGTACAAAAATTTCTCTAGTGCACATCAAGTTCTGACAGTCACCATCATTAAAAAAAACCACTATTTGTGAGAAGCCAGCAGATATACATAAAGATCATGACATCCTGACCCTGTATTTCACAATTACCCTCTTACATGAAGAAAGAAATAATCTGTGTCTCCTAACCAAGGCTTTTGGTTTAGCTGTCAGGTGTCCTCTCTAGAATTTATAACCAAAAAACTATGCTGTCAGTGACAGACAGCACACACCTCCCAGATATGAGTTGTATTACTAAATCAGATAAAGAGATTACACAGATCTCTACTACTTAGGGCTTGGTTGACTACAGACAAGGAAAGAGAAGCTTTTTACATAAAGACAGGGTGGCAGATGCAGAAGGACCAGCAGAGAGTTGAGTGCACACCTCCATAGAAAGGTGACCCTCATGGTATAAATACATCACTTAATTGAAGCAGCTGTCATATCAGGATACATCACCTGTTACAAAATAAACACTGGAACTCAGTGAAACAAAACTAAGTGGGGATTATTGTCTAAGACAGACAACTACGTCATGAAAGCTTAGACTAAGACTTGTCAGGTAATCATTTATGTCGTTTTCCCTACACTAATATATGAGGTGCTAAGAATGGCTTTGTAGTAGGGAAAAAAGCCCTTCTTGTGGCCTCTGCTATGGAGACATACATACCTAAACTGTATCTTGACTTCAGACTCTAATGAGTCAAAGAAAATAGGGACTGTTATTTGTGTGACAAGGACAGATGTTCAGTAGCCAAAATGATCAATTTTGCACTGTAGCAAGCAGGTCTCTGCACCTTCTAAAGGTTCAATGAAAATCTTTCAAGTCACAGAAAACACAGGCAGTAGTACAAACATCAGGTTCTGAGCTGTGCAATGCAACTCAAGAGCAGGTATTATTATTATTACATGTGCTTATCTCATGATAAAGTTATGATAATGCATAAGTAGACTTTTGTGAGGAACACAAAAAACCAGCCATTTATTCCTAGACAGACCATCTGTAGTTCTACTGCCATCTTCTCAACCTAAAAGTTTCAGACCACGAACATCTGCTTACAGTGTCTAAGTTCTGGATCTTAACACGTCTCCAACTGGCTGGCAAAAGGAGAAGCACTCTTACAAAGAAAATGCTCAATTCTTCAATGCAAAATTATTACAAATGTAGAGAGTGCCCTCGTATCTGTGAGGGGGAAAGGAAGTTGTCATTATTATGTAATGAAGGCTTCTGAAAATATAGATGCTACAGGTTTATTTTAAGCATAAATGTCACCTATGTATTTAATCATATTGAAATCCTTAAGAGGAGCACAGAAATACCTTGATCTCAGCTTTAAAACAGTATGAGGAAAAACCTTGTAACAACATGTGAAAATTTAAAACAAAGCTGCTTGATCATTATTTCCAAAGTGATTCTTGATTAACTACGGTAATTAGAAAGAATCTGATTTTTAAAATTTATTGAGAATTAGCTCTGAATTAAAAGTTTAAATCCTATTACAAAAGAAGATTTAATAATTTGTCCCACACTTTTGCACTATCAGGGGAACCTCTCATTTATAAGTCAACACATACGGAGAACTTAAACCAAGTATTGGGTCTTAGGGGCTGTTCTTCCAATTAAAAAAGAGGCATAAGGATGGAAAGTAAGACTGAACAGCCTTCAGACCTGAAGGGCTGGCACAGAAAGCTCATGTAGCAATGTCCTAGTCCATACCCAAGTATGATATCACAAAGCTGTAAATAAAGAGGTTTTGGTCATCTGACATAAAATGAGCTAGACTGGGTCCAACCCCAGGATATATCCACACCACTAAAGTCACTTCACATGATCTATTATGGTTTAATAGACTCCATATCTGAGGTATCAGAGCTACCACCACTTTATTCTGGAAACATCTTTATTATGTCACTGTGGCTTACTGAGCAATTGAACACTGCAAAGCTGTAAGTACTCTGTTTAGTTAATGAGAATTTCACTTCTCAAAACTGTCAATTTTCTGTCTTCTGATCAATGAGTATACTTTGTATTCCTAAAAGTTCCAGGGAGAGTGTTATGCTTGGAGAAGCACTTGTAGGCAATACACATGTAATACTTCCAGTACATTACTTCTCTACCACCATCATCTCAAGATAATAGGTGACTTGGGCTGTTATCTACAGGAAAAGTGTATTTATAAATATAATTCCTGGTTACTCTGAATGAAATCTTCAATCACTATCTTCACCACTAGTGGGGGAAAAAAAAACCCAAAACCAACCAACCAATCAATCAAAAAAATCCCAGCCCCACCAAAACAAAAACCAGAAAAAAAATACCACCAAAAAATCCCCACCCCCACCCCAGAAAAAGAAAAAAACAAGAAAAACAAAAAAAACTACAAAAAAATCCAACCAAAATACCTAACCCCAAACAACAACAAAAAATTACCAAACAGAAACAAACAAACAAAACCCCATCAAATTACTGCTTTTTTGGTAGACACGTTACAAAATGAAAATAGAAGCCATGGTAGAAATAATCCAGATGGCAAACAGAGTATGATGCTACCTGCAGGGCATCATTTATATTTTTTTCCTCAGCATCGACATGCCCCTGCTTTCCTTTGCAAGTGGGAACTGCTTATCTTCAAAAACAGGAAAGAACAATCCTTCTGTTTCTAGATGATAATATGAAAACAATACTGTGGAGTTTAAAATTAGATATCACTTTATCAGATCAGCATTCAATTATAACAGCCACGTAAAATATTTTCTATTACTTTACATGCCAGCTGAAAAACATAAACTCAGACATCATTCCTGAACATTAAGTTGTGCATTTACTCTCCACTTTCACATGATCAACTACACACAAACACACACTTCTCCAATAATAATAATGATGATGATGATGATGATGATAATAGTAATAAAAGAATTCTTCCCAATGAAACACATTATAGAAGAGGAACATAAAGTGACCAAGTACAGGAAGATGTCATTTTACAAACCACTGATGCTAATTTTACTACTCTCTAGATAAGGCCCATGAATTTGCCTACATTTCTTTGGAAAATTTCTTAAATAGAGGGATGCAGGAAAGCATCAACACTGAATATATTTAAAGTAACAAACTACATAGCACACCTCAAAATAAACAGAAATTAAAAGTCACACGTGATCACGAAATTTCCTTGCCAGTTTACATGCCTCATTCTTTCTATTTCTACTCTTTCAGAAGATGGTATGAGATTATTATAGTCTGTTTTTTTACCCTTACTATGTATCTTATTTTTTGAACCTATATGGAAAATGCCTCCATGGAAAATAGTAAGAATAATATGTAAGAGTTAAAGGTAGGAACAGAACTGTACATTATGTCCCCTGTGTAAGATTAACGTTCAGTTGTCTGGCAGCATCTGTTTGGCAGACACTTGAGTTTCTCAAGAATTTGAACAGGCTGAGTGATGGAGACAACCTTATGCTAGTGATGCTCTCCAGTACTTTCCCCGATAACAACAGCTACACAAATGTCTGAGAGCTGTGCACTGCAGAAATCATCTGGTACCAAACCCTGCACAAACAATTAACTACATCCTGCACCCACCATACCTTTCAAGACATAAGATTTTTGCTGCATTATGCAGCAGCAGTCAAACATGAGCAACCATGCACCTCCTCCAGTAGCCCACAAAAGGCAGACTACAGTGCCATGTGAAACAAAGATTTTGTGTCCAAGAAAGCTACAAACCTTATTGAAGACTTTAATGTGTCACCTTAGAGCCAATATTCAGCGCATACACATCCCATGGGTGCAGTGTGATCCACCTCTAATTCATACACCTCTGCCAGAAAAAGAAGTACCTGACATGAGCTTTAGATTTCTTCTCTGACTAGCCAAACTTTTACTTTCACCATTAGAAACACAACCCTGTTCTTTTGCAGCATCATTTACCAGAAAAAATAAAAAGCCGTGTTTCTTTTAACAGGCTGCATGTGCATAGCTGGACTGCAACCTATTCTTCTGCAGACTTCTGCAAAGGGTATGCATTCATTTCAGGAAGGAAACCAGTGAAGAGCTTCTAGGTTTTGAAAACAGAAATAGTGTAAGTACTCCTTCTGCACTGCTAAAACTTCACGGGAATCAGCGGTTTCGCCAAGCCCAGCTGTGACACCGTTCTGACTGCAAGATGATACCCGAATTTCACATATGGGTAAGGAAATTCAAGGCACTGCCACAGACTGCGTAGCTTTATAAACAGACAAGCCGGGACACTGGGAAGGCTGCTGGGGAGCAGCTTTCCACCTGTTCCGTGGAGGCGGGACACTGCTGATCCTACACCCAAAGTCATACGTGCTCCTTGTGCACAGATTGCAGCATTTCCTCCTATAAAACACAGTCTTTTATGCTCATATATTCTGCACATCCCTCGGTCAACTGGAGACCCCTTCTAACAGCGCTGCTGCCCTTTTCCCTAAGTGTCCCGTTACACCGGCAAGGGCGGGAGGTCGGGAAACTGATTCCCGAAGAATTTCTTTCTTTTGCTCCGGACCGTTTTCTCCAGCACTGTCGCTCTTTTTTACCAAAAAGCGCCCGCTCCCGCCAGGGCGGCGACTGAACCCCCGGGCCGGAATGCCCCGCGGGAGAGACACGGACGGGGCGGGGGGAAGCGGGCACGGGGCGGTCGGGGCCGGCAGGGAGCGGGACGGGGCTGTCGGGGCGGTTGGGAAGCAGGGACCAGGCGATTTGGGAGGTTGGGAAGCGGGCACGG
>VZRO01000329.1:0-13183 GCA_013397915.1 Daphoenositta chrysoptera | reverse complement strand
AGCCGGCGGCGTCCCACACCCAGCGGCTCCTCAGGCAGGACATGAAGGTAAGGCTCACGCCGAAGACCGACACCAGCAGGTCGCTGAGGCTGATGTTGACGAGGAAGAGGTTGGTGGGCGTGCGGAGCCGCTTGAACTTGTAGTAGAGCACCAGCACCAGCAAGTTGTTGCACAAGCCCAGCATGCCGATGGTGGCGACCAGCAGCGCCAGCAGCTCGTAGGTGCCGGCGCTGAAGAGGGGCCGCTCGCCCGGCACCTCCTGCCCGGGCGCCGCGGGCTGCGGGCGGCTGGAGGTGCCCGTGCCGTTCCCCGCGGGCATGGCTCCCGGCCGGAGCGGGGCTAAGGCTCCCGGCCGGAGCGGGGCTAGGGCTCCCGGCCCGAGCGGGGCTAGGGCTCCCGGCCCGCTCCCGGCCCCATCGCACACCGCCGCTCTGGGCAGGGGAGGAGCCCCCGCTGCCTTCCCGCCCACGGAGGGCGCGCCCTCGAGTGGCTTCGCCCTCGCCTGCCCCGGGGCGGGCCCGGGCATGGCTCCTTCGGGACAAGCAGCTCGACTCTGCGTTTTACCGCGGTGAGCAGCACGGTTGTGATGGGGAATGTGGTTGTTGTCTCCTCTTCCTTAAAAATCCTTTGTGCGCCTTGGCTGGGCCACGGCTGCCGTCAGCAGCGCTTCCCTCACGGGGGCCGCGTTTGGGCAGACCTGCTGTGCGGCCAGCTCCGGGAACTGGCAGAACCGATGTTTGGGCTTCTTCCCCAGATACCCTGCCAGTGAAAACTCCTGTTATGGCAGTAGTGCCTTTCTCAGGAGGTTCCTCGCAGTGCTCACAGCTCGGAGTTGGAACCCCACAAAGCAACCGGCAGCGTTATGGCCCGGGCAAACCTGTGGTGCGAGTGAAGGCTTTTTCTGTCAGCCACGGGGCAAGTAAGCCACCACAGTTTGCACCTATTTTTATAGCCTTGTGTCCAGTGTGTGTTGTCCGGGAATGCCCTGGCTGCCTGTTTACAGCTCTAGCTGGTGTCAGTCACGGTGTTGCCCTGAGCCCCAGCTATGTTGGGGTGGCTGTGCTGTCTCCAAAACCAACCCACCCCTGAGTGTTTCATAGGGAGTTTTGCTCACCATGGTTCTACACTCAAAACACCTTGCCAGGCCAAGCATCAGTTTTCCTTCCAACAGGAAAGAGCTCTAGTTTGTTTGCTTTAATATGTGCTGATACATAATAGGGCCCAAAGAAAACTTTCAGTTTAGGTCTATTCTTTAGCTTTTAAAAACAAAAATCAGCTGTGAAAGCAACAGAATTTTAATGGATTCATGTCTTGTCAAAAAATAGCTGTTTTGTTTTTTCTTCTCTTATACACAGTGGTATTAGATGGTCTAGAGTAAGGATGAACTGAGACTGAAAACATGCATAGCTGAGGTAGGTTTGATGTCTCAAAACAAAACTATATACAAATGATGGGCTTCTCATGGCAATAAATCTTATATGACAAATTACTGCTGTAATAAAAGGCAGTAGGAATAAAGTCATAGGTCAGAAAAATAAAACACTGATTAAAGTAACTATTCTTATCAATGTTAACTTTATTTACAATCCATGTTGTTAAATCCCGCAAATAGGATGGAATCAGTAATTGAAACTTACTTAAAAAAGCTAGTTCAGTCTGCTTCTTCATCACTGGCCTTCAGGGTTTTTGTCATTACAAAGGAAGGAGCAGCTTCCTTTCTCAAAATGAATATAAGTTTTTTACCATAAAAGCTGTATTTACAGATCACATGACCTTCCAAAATTTCCATTAATAGACCACAGTACTTGAACATGGGTTTTAGGGAAGGCATAACTTTGTCTTTTCTCATTCACAAAAGAGATTTACCTGTGCATGACAAACCATGTGCAAAAATATTGTATCACTTTGCAGTCATGGGTTCATTTAGGACAGTCACTGCGTTCTAAAATCTAACAATGACATGACTGGACCAAATTAATACTACACCTCATTGAGCCTCATTGAGAACAAGGCATCTCCAGCTTCTGCCTTTAAAGGAAAATCTTAAATTGTGTATCTTTTATCCCTGCAAAATGAGAGAATAGGTGGTAAGAAGAACAGGGGAAACATGTAATTTGTTGAGTAGTACAGGCCAGACAACATACTGTCCATTGGCAGATTCCATTATATACTTAGGGTTTCTGAGGGGTATTTCACTGCAGCACTTGTCAGAAATACTCCCTCTAGATGTCTTTGAATTTATAGAACATAAGAGAACCCATAACTTGCATTTTACAAAGATCATATCTCATAATTCCTGGTTTGGGCTTTTTTGTAGCAAAACTAAATAGATCCATAAATGTGCAATCTCTTCAATGCTTTATATGCAATGGTCACATTATTAATACTGTCAGTTTGCTAATGTTATTCAAGTGGTCTTGATTACTTCATGAGCAGAGTTCCATTTGTCTTCCATGCAGTGTCACTTCTAGGATGAGGCACAACAAAAAGAAATGCTGTTTTATTGTATCATCAAGTCAAAGGCAAAGCTGGAAACAGAACCCTGACCCCAAATCTAGTCCAGCTTCTGTTTTACCTAACCCAGTCTAGAACCAATGCAGCTCTGGTTTTAATAATCTAATTAATTCTTTAGTCAGTCCTTTTCTACTGAAAAAAGGATTTTACCTTTGCTTTTACTGTTGCATAAAAGGATAGACCAGAACCTATTTCTAAAAGTATATTTGTGTGACTTACTGGAAGTGTGTCAAAGTACCAAGCATATACATAGCCAAGCTCATGGGATTAAAAAAGTACAACAAGAAGCAGGAATAGAAGGTCCTCAGTCCTGTACTACAAAAATAGTATCTGAAACTCCCAAGGACTTTCTAAATCTCTTCTGCAACAGTCCTATTAACATTTGTCTGTTATGCACAGTTCACATGGGCTGGAAGAACGCATTGGCTGTGAATTTTCAGGTGGCCAACATATGCTTAGATATGCATAAGACAGACCTTAAAAGCCAGACTTGGAACTAATAATTCACAACTGGAAAGTTTTCAGATGCCTGGGACTGTCTTCAAAAGTTCTTAGTATTTAGTAATTTGAAGTGTTTCAGCACACCAGAGCATCAAGTGTCAAATGTTAGAGCTGAAGAATCTGAAGCAGAGTAAATAAACTGCCAAAGCCACTGCTACTCCCTAAGCTTGGGTAGAAATACAAACCACAAACCATGACTCCCAGTACAATGGTGTAACTAGACCATTAAAAATGTCTGGGCTTTTGCAGTGAGAACACTGTGGGGTGGAAAAAGAATGTTTTAAGGCATTCAAGAGACAAAATAGTACTGTACTTTTCTTTTTTTGATTTTAAACATCGAAGACAACAGAATCAGCTGGTGCTGAAAGAAGGGATTCCTCATTTGGGGTTTCTTTGTGTTTTCATTGTGTTCATTGTGTTACATGACATGAAGTTTCCACATGGACGCTTGCAAGAGAACAAAACATAGCTTTCTGTTGTTAACCTTTCTGTTCTGAGCATGGATGCTAATACCTTTTATGAACCTTAGACCACTGCTATTAACTGTGAAATGAGAATATAACCTGATGTCATACAAGCTTAGATGACAGAGACTGGAAAAATTCATCAACAGGAAGCAAGGCATAACAAGAATTCAGCTGGAGGCAGTATATCAAATACACCACAACTTTGACCAAGTTATAATATCTGACCAGGCACTGAGCACCTTGGCACACAAAGGAAATAGTTTCCTGGAGAATTACTGTTGAAAACAGCAAAAGTGTATCCTCAAGCTGTCCCTCTCTTTTCCAGGCACCATTGCTGCTTTTCTCTGCCAAACTCTTTCCCTTCTTCTAATCAAAAGAAATGCTCATTGCAGTAGAGCAGAAGCACCCAGAAACTCTTGGGTTCTTCCTGTTGAAATGATAGAATTTCAAGCTGTTGGATTGCTTGTGTTAGGGAGCATATCATGAGACACCTCTTTCCCTGAAGATCTAGCTATTTCATGCAGAGATACTTCCATCCATTATTTTTAGTAACTCTGTTTAATACCAATTAGTTGCTTTCCCTATATGTTTCAAAACTGTTGCTCAGCTGATATTCTGAGTGGGTGTGAAGACTATTGCCTTTATCTGTTTTGTTTTCTTTGAAGAAGCAGCTTGAATATTCTTGAAACATGTCTGTTTGATATCAATCCTCTAGATTGCCATAAGGAAATATAAAATACAGTATCTCCTTTTCTTTCAACTACAGAATCTCCACAGATCTAAGACTCCACGCTCAGGGATTCAAGAAAGCCTTGTCCAGTAAACCTGGCATCAGCCTTTGGGCAGTAATAACAAAGTGGATCTGAAGATCAATAGCTAAAGAACAATACAAAGAAATTGATCATTGTGGTCTACAGAAAACTGAGTTTAACAAATAGTCTGAAATTCATCATTTGCCTATTATGGTATAGCTCAGTAACATGGCATCTGTATTCTTTAAAGATATTGAAAAGATGAAAAATGTGGATAAGAATCACAAATATTATATTGAGACCTAAAGGAAAGGAGAAGTAGATAAGGAACAAAGGCCCCTAGTATGAGAATGTACCAACTAAATTAGTGAAGATATTCCAAGAACTGCTGGAAGGAAGCATAAGCAACACAAAGAGGCTTAAATTTTAACAGTTTGTGCAATTAATCTTTGGAACAAACATGTTGGATTCTCCATCTTTTTGTGTCTGAAGATTAACACTGGACACTTGTAGTGGTTTAGTTCACTTATTTGCTTTTGTGAGCTATGTATTAGGACTCTGAAATCTTCACAGGTTTCTCTCCATAGTGAGAGATTTTATTATTTAGCATTATTATCTTTTTCTGTGTGTTTGTTAAATATGCAAATTTGAAAAGCGTAATTGGATCGAGAAATTGTCAATCAACTTAGCTCTAACCCATGACAACACTTTACCACAAATTATACTTAAGAACAAAGTTTTGGGCTCAGTATAGTGATAAATGGCTGATATTTATTGATCTCTAACATAAAGGAGGTGAAAGTAGAGCTAAAAGTCTCTTCTGTCACCAATTACGTGAGATAAAATGAAATAATCTCACATGTCAGTTTATTTAGTGATTCTGGTTCATGACCTAGGGGCACTCAGTGAGTTGGATTCTGTGATGTGATGGGATGTTGTGACATCCACAGTCCATTACACTGTTTGCCAGCTTGAGATGCTAAGCCAGGGTCACCTATTTTTTATTATGCAATGTTTGGTATACCTGTTGTGCAGCTGCATCTCACATGAACTCATGTGGGAGTTCAAGGAACAAAGCAAGGCTTGGACCTGGCTGTAAGAAGAGCTCTCCCTCTTATCTTCTCTTCTGTTAATAAAGGATGTCTGGAAAGAAGCATCATGATAAGGAGAGCTGCTCTGCTCTTGAATTGATTGATTTCAAGAATGCTTTGGAGCAGTTCCAGAATCTAGTTGAAAAAATGATCATCCAGAAGACCAAGGAGAGTTCAGGCTCTGGTACTAAAGATGATGGTAAGGGATTCATTCCATTAATTCTAATGGAAAAGCGTAATTTTCACATGGAGAGAACATATCATAGAGAGAAGACGATAAGAAAGACCTCAAATTAATGTTCTAACTGTAACTGTTTAATTTTTACAGGAAATTGAGAGATTGCACTATGAGAGTTCCTTTCTCCTCCTGTTAGGATTTCTGGTCAAATTATAAGGCCATGGTGATCACTCACAAAATATAATTGGTGGAGTTGGCCCATATAGAAATTAACATGATGCAATGTTTCTGTAAAAGCACAAACCTGATGAGTTATGTAAATACAGTTGCTAATTGTAAATAATGGGGGTAAAATTTTGCTTTTCTCAATGCAAGTGGCTATTGCTGCTTGAAAGGATAAACTTTATCCCACACACCATTCAGGTTCAATAAAACAAATCAGAATTATGGTAAGTAAGGGAAGAATAAAG
This sequence comes from Daphoenositta chrysoptera, assembly GCA_013397915.1. NCBI lineage: Eukaryota > Metazoa > Chordata > Aves > Passeriformes > Daphoenositta > Daphoenositta chrysoptera. The sequence goes on along the minus strand of VZRO01000329.1, from coordinate 7,210 downwards.
AAGGGAGAAATTTTTATCTATTCTTTTATCTGTTTCCTGTCATGCATTGCAAACTAGGTAGTTTTGAAAAGAGCAAATATTAAGACTGATTTTTTAAAAATGCTTTAGTGAATAAAATGTGAGAAGCTGGAACTTGCATGTTACTGATATTGGATGAGAAATAAAACCAGAGGTAGGGTGGATAAGAAAGGGGTCTGTAGCTTGCCAGTTTTAAACTGTCTGGACGTTGTTCCTCCCATACAGATGAGATAGACTATGATAAGTTCCATACAACCACACAAGCACTTTTTGGTCCAGCAGTCAAGGATCAGAATATTCAGGCCTTTTTCAGGAAGATTGTCAGCAACCCTGATGAAAAGCCAGAATGGCCTGAGGTAAGGATTTCTAAAATTTTATTAAATATAAAAAACTAATTTGAGTTTTAAATGGTGACAGTATTTATCTGTTGATTGTCTGTTGTTCATGAGCTCCCGGGCATAATGAGGCACTCTATTGTTATTTATTCCAGCTGCCTGGAGCCTGGGTGTGTCCAGGTCTTCAGAACTACTTCGATGGTGTGCATTGTCCTCAGGCTTCTTGAAAAAAATGCTAAGTCTCTTACGACTACAGTATGCCATTTGTGCTCTGAGGATAAGTCTATCTTTAGCTAAACCTTCAGAAATGGTTCCTCTTTTTCTCCTTTCTGCTCTTTTCTCTTACCTCTGCTTCCATGCCTTTTTCTTCCCCTGTACACAGCATAAATCTGGCCCTTACTTTGAATATGAAGCATTAAAGGTAGGGCAGCATTTTAGTAGAGTTTCTTAACAGAGAATTCTGCATATATTATTCAGTCCTGTAGATGAATGAGATCCATGTAATCAATTTTTCAGTCTCTCAAGGTGGTAAATAGCAAACCTGTGTAAAAAGCATGTAAGAGTGAGGTAACTATGAAATGGTAGATCCAGTTTACCCTCTTTGCATCTGTCTGCACATACCTTAAGGATTTCCTCTGCCAGAGTTGCAAATGCACTCTGTGTTTCATATCCCTTCCTGGATTTTTAATCTATCCATTAGTAAATTATTTCTGAATCCACCTAAAAAGGTTATCTCCATAGCATCCAGTTTTTCACGTTTTGTAAAAAAGCACTTTTTTGAGGTTTTTTGAAACATGGTGCTCTTTTTTATTTGCACGTTGCACGTTGAGAAATGAAGACTTGCTCTAGAAATGTGTCTTTTATAAAGATGTTTCCCATGGGTAGTGTTTCAAGCAACTGTTCTATAAAAATTACTGATTCTTAGATTGTTAGAGCCAATCCCTATCAAGAGCACCCATTGTCATATATAACTACAAGATTTTTTTGTTTCTTTCTAACCCAAAGACAGAATTGTGCAGAAGGGACATAACTTCCAGCACACAGTGACTTTCCTATGATAGCATAGGTGACATTGTATACATGGCAAGTCAGTGGTGGACTTAAAGTATTTTGGCAGGGTATTAAGAAGTGACATGAACTATAAATTTGTCAGCATATTTACATTTATGTTACTCTGGAACATCATGCTAATGTTGGAACCTTGAACATACCCAACACCTGTTCCTTGCATGTTATCAACAATTGCTATCAAGTAATTTCCTAATATCATCCTAAAAACAGTGTGTTCAGCCATTTCTATTTAATAAGGTTCTGTACAGGAACATTTCTGGTTACTACCTTTCCTAACCATTGTTTTTACTTACAGTGTCACATTATTCATGGATTTTGCTCAAGTCAGGCATTAAAGATTTCCTTCAGGGAGGGTTTGGGGCAAATCTGGAAAGTAGCTGACAGTCTGAAGGACTGATTGTGCTTCATTCAGGGTAGCAGAACAGTAGCAAATTATGTCCAGGCTCATTAGTTTATTAGAGAACTAAGGGAAGCTCTGTATGTTTGCTGGAGTGCATATCATTTACTCCAAAACCTTATTGAGTTTCTAATGCAGTCAGACTAGTTTACCAAATTACATAATTACATAAATAATTAGGCTGTGTAATTACACAAGCAAGCACAGTATGGGGTGTAATAAAAGAGGTGAAGCCCCTTTAGTTTCCTTATGAAATCTGTGCGTGATTTGCTTGGGGTAAAAATCCCCAGAACCTGTTTGATGAGCATTTCTCAAATTTTACCAAGTGTGAGCTGGCTGATGACAGCCTTTTAACATGCCTTGTGTATAAACTTTCTTGAAAAAAAGAGGAGCATGGTATACAATGAATATTCAGCATCTCACATCATGCATTTCATGTAGAAGATGGATATCCTTTGAGCCTATACTGAGAACTGTAGGAAATGAAACAGGAGTATTTATTATTTTTCTGTTCAAAATAATCCTGATTAAAGTGTTAATCTGTGGTTTTTTTCCTTTATTTTCTCTTTGGAGGGGAGAAATGTTTAACATAAAGTAGCTGGAAATTCATCCATGACAGAAATCATAATTCAGTTATAAAATAGACAAAGATCAGACTATTGGAATCAGACTCAATTCTGTATTTATTTCTTTACCTTGGCACAGCCTTATACAGCACAGTTTGAAATACAGTACAGCACTGAAAAGCTGCAGTGAGTTTTTTGCTTTTTTGTTTTCTTTCTGTTTAGTGAGAAATAAAGTCATATTGATGGCTAATGGTTAAAGGAAATAGTACTAAGGTACTTACTCAAAGAATTTTAAATTATTAAAGTGTGAGGTAACTATTTGACATTATACATGTATCTTCTAGAAGTAGTTTTGCAATAAATTACTTGTTTAATTCTATTTTGTTTTGTTTAGATTTTTGGCTGTTTCCTAGGAGAAAGTGATGGCACGTGTCCCCCCTCAAAAGAAAGCATGGTTTTTCTTGAATCTCAAAAACAGCAGATTACTCATTCAGGTGACATACTTCATCCTTTATCAAAAACTATTTTTTTTCTAATCCAGTGTGCTGCTCACTTTCTTGAAAGTACAGTGATAAGATCACGTCTGCCTTTGCTTATTCATTCTTCTTCTTCTTCTGTGTTCCAAAATACATGGGTTTTTATTAAACATAGAACACTCCACTGCTGCATTTCACAGTTCTTCATATTCCAATTTTTGAAATTATGAATTTTTCTGAACCAGACTATTTATTTATGCAGTTACCTGTCTTTCTGCATTTTTTGAAAAAATGGAGGAAGAACTGGCATCCAGAACAATAATATAATAATTAATATTTAGAAATGCAACATAATGAATTAAACCACGTATAGGATAATATATGATATATTACATCACTGTCTTGCATTTGGTATCAAAATGCATTTCAGGAAGAGAAAATGTTCTTACTCTTATAGTTCTATTTGTTTATGTGTTCCTCACTATTACAGTTCTATTTGTTGTTTTACATGTCTGTAAGACTAATATTTTGTCATTGACAGTTGTCAAGAGAAAAGATATCATTAAGGGTATAGTGAAGGTGCCCCTTCTGCATTTCACAGTAACAGCCTCTCAGAGAGGAGTGCTAACTGTTTTTAGCAAACAGGTAATTCTAAATCAAATTCTTTTATTACTCCATTAGGCAGTACATGGGGGGACTGAGTGGACTGTGATCTAGCATTCAAATTTTCCCATGAAAAACCTAGATATCTTTCTTATCAAAGTTAACTTTTTCTATATTTTTAAGTGTAGTAGGAAATATACATTGTTCTTTTCAATTATAAACCTACTAGACAGTCCACACAAGTTGACAGAAGGTAGAGATGGCTAGTAATAGACATTCTTCATAGAAATTAATTTAATAGAAAATAATCTGCATTTCTGTTTAGAAAAGGTTTTCTTTAATACAAAATATGCTATTGGAATTAACTTTTACATATAGAGTGGAAATCAGAGAATTAACTGTTTTCTACAGCTACTGAAAATATCTAGAATGGACAGAGACAGTTGTTTGCAAATAAGATTTATTCAATACAGCAACATCTAGAAGCTTGAAAGTCGTGAGTTTTACAACAGTCTGCATGACACGGGCTCACAGTTAGTTCCCTTATCAGTAAACTGTAAGGAGATCTGTACCATTTTAAGTTGAAATTCAGGCTTAAGATGCTGTTAAACTAAAATTTGTAAATTAATCTCCCAGATGATTGTATTGCTATTTAGAGGTATGCACTTGTAGATGCTATGAGATACATCACCCATCTATGCTCATTGGTGCTTTATATTTGTACGATTTTAATGCAACCAGTTTGTTTAAAGTTATTTCAGACAATGTAGTAAAGCTTTAAAGCAGCACTAATGCTTTCTAGGGGTTTTAGCTAATTAGTGCATAATGGGTATGACAGGAGCCTTTAAACCAAGAAAAGACTCCTGATGATGATTAAATAACAAAGCAGTAGTGCAGTTTTGTTAAATGCTGAAATGATTTATTTGAAAGCCTGTCCTCCAGAATATTATCCCTCTTACGTACCTATGAAAAATAATTTCCCAAAGTATAAGATTAAAAATAGCTCTCTTCCCTGCCCCCTACCTTCCCATGTTATTTTTAAGTTGAATTGCTGCCTCCTCATAGGCTGGAGTGGTGTTATCTGACATTAGTGACTGCAATGTAAATGATTTTACACCCAGCTGCTTAACACAGTGAATTAGGAACCTCAAATCCCACTTATAAAACTATGTTCTGAAAATTACTAAGGCATTATGCCAGCCTCAAGATGTGCCAGGAGAGGATTAGATTGGATATCAGGAATAATTTCTTTACCCAAAGGGTTGTCAAGCATTGGAGCTGCCCAGGAAAGTGGTTGAGTTACCCACCCTGGAGGTATTCAAAAGATGTGTAGAAGTGGCTATTGAGGACGTGACCTAGGGGTAGACTTGGCAGTGTTAGTTTTACAGTGGGACTTGATAATCTTAAAGATCTTTTCCAGCCTTAATTACTCTATGATTCCATGGTTCTGTTTGAGGGCTTAGCATTGCTTTCTGCAACAAACGTGGGCCTAATATGCCTCAATACCTGCACACAGCTCCACACCATCAGCTACATCCATCTTACTCCAGAATATGTCACAGATCTTTCTCAGGTTCTCAGACATGGATACTGCCTTGGCCAGCACATACGACCTGTAGGAGTAGGCAGCCTTAAGGACACACTCCAGCTACTGTAGATAAAGCCAAGGCTAATAACTGTGCATGGATATCCATCTTTTGATTAACAATACTTTTAAACTCTGCTCAAAGACTGTCCATGGTGACACTTGGCATCTCACTTCTTTGGGAAGAAAAACTTTGATCCTAGCTTCTTGGTTTATGAAATGTGGAATTGCTGGGATTGGTATGAGGTGCCATTGAATAATTACTGATGAGGGGCAGGGGCAGGGGCAAGAGGAGGTGGAAAATCATCTCTGTGTGTTTCAGAAGGGAAAAGGTTGAAACTGCTTTTGAAAAGTTAGTAGTTTTGTTAAAGTACATAGAAGGTAACCCTGTCTCTGCTGGATGATGGTGACACGTTAAACTCTTCAGGTTTTGAGCCACTGTCCACCAATAGTTACCTTTGGTGGAAGATGCTGGAGCAATGTGGGTGTTCCTGTTTGCAGCTTGAAGTGGTGCCTCTGCCAGGGATTTTGCTGGCACTAGCTGGCATGGCACCTGGGCCAGCATTAACCTGGGCTTCTGTATGACACATCCTATCTCTCACAGGAGCTGATGCTGTTCTAGCTGTTAATGACCATTAAAAGCACAATTCCATCAGAAGAGCTGCTGGTCTGTACTCCATTGTAAAAATGAGTATTTTTTACTTATTTTGCTCGCTCCTACACCTCAAATGTAAAAACCCCAAACCAAACAAGAAACTATGAAACAATTGTGAGAGAAACAGAAGTTTTAAGTTCCTCACTACATAAAGGGGAACAGATAGCAGGCAGGTTAAGATCTCAGTTCTTAAGAAGTTCTTAAGTTCTCAGATCTTAACCGCCTACTCTTTCAGTTAGCAATTATCATTCTGATCTGCCTGTGAAGAGGAGAGATAACTTTGTTTAGACTTTTAATTTAAGATCTAACTTGTTATTGTCACAGTATCTTTTCTGATTTTTCAGATGAAGGTTCTCGCAACCATCAGTGTCGAAGTAAGTTCTTTTTTGTCTCCTTCCTGTTAAATAATTTTAAATAAAAATCAGCATGTAATAAATAGAAATAATTAGAAACTGAGCATTATTCTAATGCTACTTCTAACTTTGAGACTTCTGCATGATTTGTCATAGGGTCCTGTAGGTCAAATGGTTTCAATTTATTCCTTTCAGTTATAGAAACAATTGTGTAACTTGATTTCTTTCCTCTGAAAATTAAACCCCAGAGAAATGCTGCTTTTTCTACCAAATCATCCTTTACCTGTTACCTGGCCAGAATTTTTTCATCTAAAATCCAAAACTTCAATTGTCACTTTAAAATCAAAGTAAGTAAAATTTTAAGTCTGTTAATGAAAAAGAGTTCTGCATTTTGCTAGGCAGATGATTGGCTACACAGTGTATACATTAAAACCTTATTTTTACCTTGGGAGTATCACTGCAGATTTTATGTAATGAGCTTCTTTCAGATGACCTGAAGACAAGAGAGATCAATCTTAGCAAAGTGATGTGACCCCTTGTCCTAAAAGTCTATGTAGGTGTCTTGTGCCAGGAGGCAGTGCCTTTTTTTTGATTCTCTCTTACATATTGTGGAAGTTCTGAAATGCAATAGAAGTACTCCACACCAGAAGCCCTACTATTCCAAGTCAGAAAATAGCTCTGGGCCTGAGTTGTGTTTAATTTATTGCAAGGGCTAATCTGACCAGTGGAATCAGTGCAGAGAGGTACCTGTGAGAAATATTCTTGAGATCCACTGACTTTTGGAAATTTTGACTAGAATTAGAGCTTCTCCTGCAGGTGTGCTACAGGAGTGAATTTTAGTTGTTGCTGCTTTGCTTGTAGGAATCACTTTCCCCAATCCAAATATGCAGAGGTAGGATCTCCCCCAGAGAGGCCAAGGGGAAGAAGCTGGAAGAAGCTGGAGTGCTAGCCTGATGCTGCAGTGGGCTGCAGGGTCCCTTTCCTTTCTGAGCACTTGTCTTAAAATGATTCCTCAATGAATGTGGAGGGCTTATTACTGCAAAAGTAGGACAATATTTGACAGCTGTGGCAGTACTGGGCACCACTGAAGGAAATTTTTGCCATAAGAAGTGTAAAAGAAAGATAATTTTGACATAATGGTATCTTTCAGT
>VZRO01000328.1:422300-572908 GCA_013397915.1 Daphoenositta chrysoptera | reverse complement strand
AAAAAAAATTCCGTTTAGCCGCAGTGTCCTGCCTGGTTGTGAAAGTTTGCAATTAAAACCGGGCTCCGTTTGTTTCTCTTACTTTTGGCAAAGGGCAGTGGAATTTTTGAGACTCCATCCTCCTCCCGCACAGGCTGGTGGCTCTGCCTGGAGCCTCGGCTGCAGCACGGGCCCTGGGTGTCCCCAACCCCAGCCCTTCCCAGCCCTTCTCGCAGGTTTTCTCCATCGTTGCTTGCTGTTCTCATTATCTTTATTTTTTTACAGACAATAGAAAATATCAAAGTCTATCTCCATGAGAAGGAGCTATGGAAGAAATTTCATGAAGCTGGCACGGAAATGATAATAACCAAAGCAGGCAGGTTAGTGAAAATTCCCTGCAAACATATATTGCTTCTGATCTCTATGAAATGTCCTGTTTGCCAAGACTGAGTTTTGCAGAGCTGCCACAGTCAGTGGCATTTAACAAATATTATTGTGATGGCAGAGTTTAGTAAGATCATTTTTTCAGTGTAAACTGTACATGTGTTTGAGTGTGGCATTTGGACTGTAGATGGAAGAGAATGTTGTGGAGTCGTTTGGAACATTTAGTCACGATTCTCTCTGGTAATGATTTTTTTAAAATTATTTTTAAATTAGGAGATTAGCATAATTGTGGCTTTATTTTTTCACCCCACAAAGCAAACCCCTTTCCCTTTCCTGTGCCGTGTGTCAAGACCTGTGCTGGGATACTTTACACCAGAGTTTTAGCAGGATGAAGGTTCTTTTAATTTCAAAACTGAAAGAGAAACGGGTGCCACTTCTTGGTAAAAAAAAAANGGGGCCACTTCTGGGAAAAAAAAAAAAAAAAAAAAAAAAAAAATCTGTTTTCCCTTGGAAACAAGTCATTTTTTTTTACCAAACCAGAGCCCCCTCAGTGTGCACACCCAGGAAGGCAGACCAGAGTCTCACAGAGGTTTCGGTTCCCCAGAGGACTCAGCCCTGCATCTGCTCAGGGCTCCTGTCCTGCCCGGGCTGCCCTGGTGGGAGATGGCAGAATTAATGCCAGAAAATTACGCATCAGAATTAAACCTCAGACCATCACCAGCTCGGGAATCAGATAATTCCCAAGAAAATTAGCTGGGTGTCACTGTGGGCACCAAAGTATCTGCCCTTGGCTTCTGCGGCAGTGGGCTCGCCTCGCTGCTGCTGGGAAAATAAAACTGAGGTATTAAAATTGAATTCCAGCACAGCTGAGAGGTTCTGCCATGCCCTGCCATTGCTTGTTTTACACCGTGCTAGCGACCTGTGCAGCCAGACTCAAATAACGGGGAGAAAACAAAATCCCACAAATAATTTCTATGCATTCTTAATTTCTCTGTTGTCTCTGATCCTTCGTGCCGGGCAGCTGGGGGTGTTCATGGAGTGTGTGTGTGTATGTGTGACTTTTCTCCCCTGTGAGACCCAGAACCCAACCCTCGGCATTGGATTTTTGGGATTGATGAACGGTTTCCCTCTGCTTTCCTCCGTCCCGGCAGTGCTGCTCTGTGCAGCAGCTGGTCGGTGTGGGGATGTTGTACTCTAATAAGCAAGATACTCCCATTAGTCCCCCTGGAGAGGGGGTGTATGTCCCGGGAATCTTCCATTTATTTGCTGTGTGGCTATTTATGAAGTGATTGTGCAGGTAACTCTGTCCTTATCACACCCTATTTTGGTGTATAAAATCTCAGGGCTTGTTCTGCAGCGTCCGCTGATGGGAAGAGCCGGATTCATTTGGATAGGTCTGCTCCCTAAGTCAGCTCAGATGAGGGGATCAAGACCTCAGATATTTCACCCTTAAGTTATAGTATCTGAGTGTGTCTGTGCGGGGACGTGTAATATCTTTACCAAATTCTAGACCCTAAGCATCCCAAACGTGCACATTATCTCTTTGTAAGTCTTAACGTGGGTTGTTTAAACAACTCCATATGTATAGGGCTCAGTCCCACATTCCTTGTCCGGTGGAGCTGGCAGTGCACCTTTCAGGAGGATGGGATGGGGGGTAGCCTACAAGATGCACAAAACGTTGTGGTTTTTAAGCTACCCGAGCCAAATTCTCCAATTGCGAAAATCAGTGCAGCGCCATCGAGCTAAGAGAATTTTAAATTTGTTTTTATGAACAGTTTTGCAGTAAAAAAGAAAAAAGAAAAAAGAAAGAAATGGCTGAAATGCTGATGAATAATACGAAACAAAAGGACCTTTTTTTTCACTGGGTTCAGCTGCAAATGGTATCAAAATACAGCGCGCGGGCTTTTATCGGTGTTTTTAGCAGGTTTTTAGCAGCGAGGCACAGCCCCGGAGCCCCCGCGCCGCCGGTGCCGGCACCCGGCTCGGTCCCCAGCTCGGGCTGGGCTCTGCAGCAGCATCGGCAGCAAAAATACACAAAATAATTAGCATGAGAACGGCCGAAAAATCCAACCCGTGGATTTTAAATCGCGTGGTGACTCGAGTGTCGGTCCATAGCGATGCCACGCGTGGCCGCGCTGAGGGCAGGGCGGCCCACGAGCTGGAATCTGCTGCTAATCCCCATGCAAAGGACAAAATGAAAATTATTACTTCATGCAGATTTTATTTTACCCAAGCTATTTAAACAGAGAGTCGCAATAATAAACCTCCTCTTGACCCAATTAAAAAAACGATGGTTAATGGAGATTTGTGTGCACTTGCATTTAGCATTGGGGGGGTGTGGAAAGAGGGAAAGCGGCTAATTGCAGGCACTAATTAGGACTCTAATCCCCCTCCCAGCAGGCACAGAGATGCCCCTGAATGCCGTTAGTTGAAATCACTTAAATGTAGGTCTGTCTGACCTCAAGGGGCACAAACGAAAAGAAATGGAAGCCTGATTTTTAAATTTCCAACAACAAAAAAAAAGAGTGACTTTAATGACAAGTTCACTCAATGGAGAGGAAATGTAAAGCTCAGCGGAAGCGTTAATTCCATGGCAATGGTGTAAAATAGCTTTTTTGTATAAACAAGGCAAATATTGATAACTTGGTTGGGGGGGGGAAAGGGGAGTCATTTGTTTCATTCTTTGTAGAGCTCCACAGAACGAGCCAACTATAAATTATCGAGAATTTAGGGCTGAGAATTACTTTAGGGGATTATTACTCCCTCTTAGGACTGATCTGTAGGAGATATTAGGAGAACACAGCAAGCTCAGCATTGAAATAGAAATCATGTTGTTGCCAAGAAAGTTTGATTTATAAAGTGGAAACATCTTTAAAATGCACTCGCTATCTTTTTAATGTCCGACTGCTTCATTGTGGGAGGGGGAAAAAAAAGAGATTATTTTATATTAAAAGGATCATCAAAAGATAAAAAGTTTATGTTAGCAAAGGTCCCTGAACTTTGGAGAAAAGCGCTCGGATCGCTCAGAGCGCTCACGGCAGCGCCCGCAGGATGGGCGCCGGCTCCATCACTCAGAGCCTCCCTCTCCTTCCTCCTCTCTGAGGTTTGCGCTAATTACGGATTTCTCCTCCGGAGGATTATCTGGTGGTGGTTTAAAAGGCTGAACGCTGCGGTGCAGACATTGCCCCGTCCCCGGTGCAGACACTGCCCCGTCCCGGCGCTGCCTGGAGCGCTGGGTACCCGCGGGCTGCCCGAACCGCGGGGAACGGCAGGAAAAGCGGCCACGGGTGATTCCTTCGGGCACTGCCTTGGCGAGGGCCGTTCTGCGGGGCAGGTTTGGAGGGAGGCAGAGGGAGTCCCGTTGTTCAGGGGGCTGGGAGCAGCCCCACTCCGCGGAGCCCCGGCGGGGCGGCCGCTCCCGCTCCCCGCTCCAGCATCCCGGTTCCCATCCCTGCTCGCACCCGGCTGGGGCACTTTCCAGGGATGGGGGGAATGAATCCAGCACCCAGAGCGAGCTGTGCGTTCCTGGGTTTGGAAATAATTGTTCACAAACCCTCCTGCGTGTATATATATATATATATACACATATGTGTGTGTTAAAACAAACAAAACTCCCTCCAAAACCAAACCAATGAAAAAATCCCTCCCCCCAGAAAAAATACTTAACCAAAAAATACCCTAAAAACCAAAAACGTTTTGGTTTAGAAAAGTTCCAGTCGACGAGGTCCTATTAAATCAAATTAATCAAATCAATCTAGATGCTAATAAAGGGCACAGGGTGTATTAGAGGATGCAGATGCAGCTGCACATCTGGATTCTTCCCCTCTGGCTGCCCTGCTGTGGGGGCATCACTCTGTCCTAGCAGGGTGCACACCTTTCCTGTGGGATTTTAGGAATTCCATAGTTGTGAAATTGTACGAGGGGTGGGGAAAGCAGAAAGCAAATGAGGGACTTCATTATAAATCTGGTTTTCCGATTCCATCCTCTCGCTTTTATGTGCTATTATTTAACTGAACAATTGTGAATTTTTTTTGTAGCTCGTGGCAAACCATTCTTTGTGAAATCTCATCTTTCAGACTTTATTTCTGCTGGAAGTTAAACTTTGCTTCCACAGTCTTCCTGGCTCAGGATTTCTTCTTTCTGTTAGATTATTTATTTAGCTGTTCCCTAGGTTTTTTCCAAGGTGCCAGTCTTTGCAGCATTGCAATTTCTATCCAGGTACTGCCAAGGACAAACAATTTGATAGAACTTTTGTCTAATCAGTAAAAAATGCCAGTTCACAGGATGTCTGGTCACATTTTTGTGAACAGTTCCTGAAGAGAAAATAATGTGTCATTTCTCTGTGGTAGCAAAACCATCCCTGAGCTGTAACAGGAGGCTCAAGATACTGAATTTGAGTTTTGGCTGGAGTGCAGGATGTGCACAGGTACAAAGACAGCTTTGGTCTCTATGGTAGCAGGTTTTAAGAAGCATATGTAGGAAAATGCTGCAGAGGGAAAAAAAATAGAATCAATAAAGCAGCTTGCATGTGTGGAAAAGATGCAAATCCCCTTTAGACGTTCAAGTTTCATTTTAAAAGTGGCTTATTTCAGTTTAAAAAAAAATCTGTTCCTAATCAACTTTAGTAAACCAAAATAAAACTAGTTTTTAGGACATCAAGGTCTGAAGAAGTATAAATGCTTTGGCTAAGCTGGTGTAGCTTTCCTGTGTGAATAATCCTTTAAAAGTTAAATTTTCCATGGCTGTGTAGGGCATATGGATGCCCAGTTCTCATTACAATTAAAGGGAAATATTTGTCCAGAATCTTTTGAGGCAGTTACAAGAATTTCTGCTGAAGGTTTTTGATCCAAAAGCAAACCTTAATATCCGAGATCAACGAAGGAATGTGAGCCGTCAATTTAAAACATAGAAATAAAATAGATATTTGAGGAATGTTTGATCTGCTTGCTCCTAAATTTGGGGTCCTGGAATTATCCTGTTCAGGCAAACTCCTGCTTTTAGAGAAAAAGCAGGAGCAAACTCCAATGGCTCTTGGCTGTGCTGCTAAAGTTGTCGACAGCTTTGGCAAGGGAGACAGAGCTTGTGCACGCCGAGGAGGGCAGGGATGGGAGTTCAGTTCCTAATACTCTTCTCTCTTCAAGCAGCAATCCCTGCTTTTTAAAGACATGGGATCTTCACAGTTAAGGGTGTTCCCAAAGCTTTCCCTGCTTTTCTTTATGCTGGAGCTGTGGCGGGGTGAGGGGAGGCTTTGGTCAAGCCCAGACCAGCTGGGGAAGGTCCCAACCACTGCTGGGGCTCTGCTGCTGCACCAAAGGCTCCTGGACACCGAGGCTGTGGAGCCACCAGAGCCAAGGCTGCCTCGGCTCCTCCGAATCCCACTGCCGAGGGAGCTGGGCTGGGGAGGGAGCAAAGCTGCCCTGACGTGCTGTTGGTGGCCACACTCCTGCCCAGGTTCTCTCTGAGGCACCTCTGTGCTCTGCTGCTGGCACTGCTGGCACCACCTCTCCCGTCTTCCACGCTGGGACCTTCTCTGCTCAACTTCAGCTGCAGCAAAATGAAAGCCCAGAGAAGCAGCCCATGGCCAGGAGCCTGCCCGTGCCTCAAGTCACCATGGGGCAAAGAGGAAATGATTCTAGACCATGAAAGCAGCCATCCAGAGAACCAAGTCCTCAAGTATGTGAGAAACAATGTTTTATTTAAAAATTAGATGTGCTAGCCAGAAGGAAAAAATACAACCTCGCCATTCCAAAATATAAAAATCCCTTAACTGTCTGACCTTCTCATCACTAGGTCATGGTCCTGCCACCAGATAAATCTCTCCTATCTGTCCATAGACTGAGAGTTCAATGTTGCTTGTGTTAGTGACAGTGAATTTGGGGCTGAAAAATGAACTACTGATGAGAACTCCTGTTGAACCTGTATTGTTTGTTATTCTGAGGCAAGGATCTGGCATGGGCTAATCCAGCACTTCAAAGTTAACTGCTCTTACTTTGTATACAGAGCGTCATAACGGAGTGGCGTGGGTGATAAGAGAAATAAGGGACTGAGGGTTAGGATACACTGGGAAAATGGGACCCTGTTGAAAAACTCTTTGATCTCTTTAAAGTATTTTCTGAAAGCAAGAATCTATCAAAAAGGAAATGCCATTTAAAAGGCTAAAAGAAACAGCTGACATCCCCAAATTTGTTTTAATCTGCCCTGGAGAATATTATTTTTAAAGATGCGTTAAGTCAGTGGAAGAAATACTTGTCAAAAGAAGGGAAATTAGAAAAAAATGAAGAAAGGTCATCAGAATGGAGACATAGTTCTTGAAGCCTCTGCACACCATTCTTTTCCCTTCTAACAATGAAGACAAGGAGAAGCATCCTCAAGCAGCCATGGCCAGTTCTCAAGAAGAATTTGGGGCCACGTTAGTCATCATCAGGGATGCAGGCGTGTCATCTGCCTTGGTGTTCTGGAACCTCGCTGGAGGCATCTCAGCATGCCTGGCAGGTTCTGAGGAGGTGCTTGCTCAGCCATGACATGGCTTGGTAGCCAAGATGTTGAGTGAGCAGTTGTTCTTCTGACCCTTCTGCAGCCTGGTCTGCCACAGGCAGCACCTTCCCAGGCAGCACCGCACGGGAGCTTCCGAAAATCAGTCACTGCTTTACTTGGCCACCCCAAAAGCAAGGATTCTCAAATCTCCGTCTGTCTTTGGAAATCTTTGTCTTACTGTCTTAAAAAACAGAACGTCAGCTAGTAAGTGCTTGGGGATGTTTTTACCCCCTTGAAAGGACAGAAAGAAGCACTCTGTAGTATCTGAAGGACCATCCACACTTCAGGGATGTGCAGTGAGCACCAGTCCCCATAAATCCATGGGCTTCAGAGAGCACTGACAGCCTTTGGGGAGGACATGGCTTGAGCTGCTCAGGTGTCTCTTTTCCATGCAGTTTTCTCTATGGAAATACTGTGTGAATTCCCCACGTCTTCCCTACTTACCCTGTGCTGGTCAGAGACATCCCTTCCCAGCTAATGCATCCATAGGGACATCAGGAATGGTGTTGGCATCTAAGTGAAGGTCAGATTAAATCCTGCTGAGCAGGAGGGTGGTGAGAGTTTATCGCTCATGTGCAGCGTGGCACAGCACAGCCACGGCTCAGGTGAGTATTTGAGCTCCTCAATCAGCTCTGATCCTCTCCACTTCTCTGGTTTGCTGTTCCCTGCCCAAAAAATAAGATTTTATTGGACATGGGAGCTTTGCAGCCACCCTTCTTTACAGGATCAACTAGACCTGCTCGTATGGGGATTAAAATACACGTGAGTTGCCCACAAAGAGGCCAAGCCTGGAGAGCCTGAAAGGCTGGGAACTGCTGCCCCAAAGGAAAGCAAAGCTTTCCTCTTATCACTCACTTCCAAATCCAACCAGCCAATTACACATCAATTAAACTTTGTTTGAACATAATAGAAGCTTTGGCTCCATGTCAGCAACTGCTCCACGGTTAAGGGGATTGGATAGTAATAGTATAAATAAATAAACAAGAGATGCTTATTCTAACAGTTCATTTTAAAACAATTTGTGAATATCATGTAGAGATAAAATGTGCCTAGCATAAACTTAGCTAAGCAGTGACTGCTTCATTATCAGAACAAATAATTCACTAGCACATCATCTTTGAAGCTTGGGAGGCCTGTGGAATTGTGCTGCTTGTTTATTTTCCTGGCTTTTACTGTTTTTGCTACATTTCATCTGCAGGGAAGTGTTTAGCTGGGGCTGTGGCAGTGTGGTGCCAAGCTCTGGTGATGCCAACCCCAATCCCACTGCCCACGGTCCCCAGAACCAGGCTCAGCCCCTCTGCCCTCCCCTGGGCATCAGTGACTGGGTGCCAGACTGTGGGATTTTAATGCCATATGGGGTGTCCTGCTCACACTGTAGCCTTTCCCCGCTTTTGCTTTCTTTGAGGGTGCCTTTCTCTTGAGAACATAAAAACTGATTGAAGGTTTGTCCTGTGAAGGGCAGTGAGAGCTGCAGTGCAGGGAGCAGGACAGGAACGTGCCTGTCCGAGCCACTAAACCCAGCAGAGAGCTTTGAGGGGCACACGAGACCCTCAGGACGGGGCTGAGGAGTCTGGATGGTCCCTTCAGGGAGAAATGGATTTGAATGTGCCTAAAATTAGAGTCCTACCAGTTTGGTGTTTTGCAGAAGAGGCTGTTTGGGCTGGTGCTTGTGCTGCATCCCTTGTGTGGACTCGTGGCCGGCCCCTGGGTGGGCAGGGGGGCCGTGGGGCTGGTGGTGGCTGGTGGGCCCTGCTCCCTGAGTGGCCCTGCTGCCTCCACCTAAGGGGTGCTGCTGGGCTGGGCACACACCTGGTGTGGCTTTCAGAAAAAGCAGGATAAATTGGAAGGAAATTGGTCCAGTGCTGGACGTCCCCACCCCGGGGATGGTGTTGTCGTTGGCACATTCAGGGCATTTGCTGCAGCCCATGTGTCCAAACAGGTTTTGGGTCTGAACAAAAGATGATGAGGCCATGAATTGCTGCAATTAATCTCCTGAATATTGGTGGCTCAAACTTCACCAGAGTTGGTTTTTGCTGTGCTGCACTTGTGCTCAGCAGTGAACCTCGCTGAGCTGCTCTGTTTGCCCAGGCAGGGCTGCAGCTGCCCTTGGCACAGGAGGTGCCCTCAGATTGGGCAGATCAGATGCCACCTGCTTGCACACACTCCCCAGGAAGCCCCAGATTCCCAATTTTTGTCCCCAGTTTCTGCACAGCAAAGCTCTCCCCCGGTTTGGAGCCATGCAGGAAGGAGGGTGGATAAAACAGGCATCTGCCTGGGTCTTGCTTCAGACCTCCCACCAAAGCCAGGCTGAGCTTTCCCAGAGCTTGGCAAGACGTTGGCAAGTTTTATTGCAGCACTGGGTGATTCTTGTGCCTCTGCTGGTCCCTGAGCAATGGATGATGAAGCAACCTATTGTCCAGGAGCTGGCTGGAGCGGAGCATCCTCTGCGGGCCGCCCATCCGCCCCGGAGCTCCTGCCTGCGCCGCGCTGCCAGAGGGGCTGCTCAGGCACAGCTACTGCTGAGCTGCAGCTCCTCGTGCCTCTGAGTAGCTCCATTGACCTGCAGTAAATTTGGGGAAGCAGGCAGGTTTTTGGCCCCTTCCCAGGGCTGACAGGGAGCTCTATAGAGCCACTGTAGGCACGGCCTCGCTCCCAGGCAGGGCTGGTGCAGCCCGGTGCCTCCACCGTGGTTTTCTGCTGCCTTCTTTCAAATGGGACATTTAATAAGGGCCAGGACATGATATTAGGTGCTGTCTCTTGCTTTTTTTCTTCTTTTTAATTCAGTCTCTATGACTGCATTTCCTTGGCCCCAGCTCTCGGGTTTGTCATGCCTTCCCACCAGAAATGCACAACCCATGTTTGTATCATATTGCAAAGAGATATTTACTAAACGAGCCTCTGCCAAGGGGTTGAGAAATATGTTTTCATTAAGAAAATTAAACTGACAAGTCCCTGGACAGCACATTAGTCGCATATTTTTTCTTTAAGGCCAAAATGCAGCAGCTAATAATAATGATGAAATGTCCATGCACAGCCAAATTACTAAAATCTACCCTGTGTTTTCCTGGAAAAGAATGCAGAGAGTTGGCAAACCTGGTTGTAGCTGGGTCTGTGGACTGCTGAGTACAATGCTACCACTGCGAGATAGTGAGTGGTTTGCAAGTTAAGCAACACCTTCAATCAGATGTGAGTCCCCATTTGTTATCCTTAAAGAATTTCAGCTGTATATATTATAGTAGTACTTTGGCTCTTTGTATTTATTTTAGAGGACTATACTAAAGAACATTATAAACTCAGGCATGTCCATGCTATATGAACTCCATATGCTGAAGCTTAATTTTAAATGCCATTAAAAAAGCACTTAACATTTACAATATATCAGTTCAGCTACTTTAGCAGCTTGGATGTTCCTACAGTAAATGAAATGATTGAGGAAAAAAGAAATTCAGAAGCTCGATGTTATAAAAATCCCCAATGCAGGTACAACAAACTGTCCAATTGTGTCCATCTCATTTCTGGTTTTTAATAATTTTCTCCCTCTTATTTTTTCCTTTTTTGTTTCAGTTTTAAATGCCATTTTAAGGCCTAATTTAAAAAAAAAATCTTGGCATTCAGATTGGATTCCTTATACAATTTTTTTCGATGTGTGAATTGGGCTGTGTATTCACAAATTGAAATGTCCTACTGTATTTACCCAGGTGCTTACCTGTAGGAGGACAAGGTTAAGAGGAGTGCAGAGTTTATGAATGAAAATCAAAGAGGGACATTGGTAAACCACCCCTTTTTAGTCCAGGCTAATTACATGGTAAACATCTGGAATTTATGCAGGGCGGTTAAAAGAGTCAATTGAAACGATTTTGAACAGGGCCCATTTTGTTGCCTTCTCCCCAAGCAGCGACAAAATGGTGCTGCAGACCTGGACCAGCTCAGGAAAAGAGGGACAAGGTGGGGGACAAAGTGGCCTCGATGTCTGATGGAGAAATGACATCAGGATGTGGGCCCATCTTAATTCACATAATTAGAACAAGTCCAGGATGTGGCAATTCTCATCCTCCATCCCCTTGTGCCGACGGGAAGGGGAACTTTGTGTCCTGGCCGGTGGCTGGAAGGCTGTGGTGAGCCAGTTTGCTGTATTGACTCGGGTGTTTTTACTGGATGAGGAGGAGGTGGGGGAGATGGAGCCAAGAAAATAGTTACTCTGAGGATGTGAAGTGCCTAATCCTGCAAATCCTGGCTGCTGACGCGGCCTCGAGGGATTGGGAAGCCCATGGCAGTGTCAGTATCCATTAGGGCCATCTCCTTTGGATTGCAAGATTGGACTGGGATGGAATCTGCTGTTTTCCCAGCCACAGCCATATAAAAAGATGTTATTTAATATCACAAAGACTCCTTAGGTCTGTAAAATGTGTAAATGTTCTCTAGTGGTGCCCTGGTTTATGTGATGCTCTGGTTTGGTGTTGGTTGCTGAAGCCAGTGGGACAGGCACATTTTGGTGGGAAGCTCTGCCATGCTCCTGGCTCCAGCAAGGTTTAATGGGCGTGCTGTGAATTTGGGAAATCCGGGAAGGCCAGAGGAGCCTGTCTGCACCACCACAGGGTTTAACCCTTTGTCTCCCCCAGGCTTTGCTGATCCTCAATTCTCAGTTTGTTGGAGGGAGCACAGGAGTAGTGGTGGGAGCTGGTGGATATTTGTGTGAATGACAAAGCATGTGCTCATTTTCCTCTGAAATGTAGTCAGGTCTCCTGACTTTTCAAACACTTCCACAGCAGCAAGAAATCTGCAATTTTGGTGCTGCCATAAGCTAGGTAGAGCCTCCTGTAGAAGTGAGGGCTCCTTGTCCAAGCCTCCCACAAACAGGGGTGTGTTGACCCCCCCATATCTCTCTCTGCTGCACCCTCCTTTTCCTGGCACTGCCCCATAGCTCCCCTCCCTACACCCTCATCAAAATTTGTGCCCCCTTTTGCACTGGCACACGCTCTCAAAAGAGAGTTTCCTTCAAGTGACGTAAAAGCAGCAATATTTTGTAGCTCATTTGCCCTCACGTGAATTCACCTGATGGTGGATCTATTTTCTGGGCTGCTGCTCCATGTTTCCATCAGTTCCAGTGCTTCTATCACTCACTAACATGGTACCCCTCTGCTTTTCCTAAGGAGGATGTTTCCCAGTTACAAGGTCAAGGTGACTGGAATGAACCCCAAGACCAAGTACATTTTGTTGATCGACATCGTCCCGGCCGACGATCACCGGTACAAATTCTGTGACAATAAATGGTAAGACAACACTTCTGTTTGCCTTCTTTTCTATGGGAAAATTGCAATTGGATCAACCATTTGTTGTGCAGACTTAGAAACCAACATAAACACCTTCACACAGGAGGGATGCCAACGTCCCAGAGCTCTTTTTGGTGGAGCAATGATGGACACAAGAGCCAGGGCTCAAAGTTTAAAGCAGACAAATAGAAAATGAAATATTATTAACAGGCTGGGTGGTGAACTGCTGGAAAAAAGTGCTGCTGGGGGTGGTGAGTTGTCCATCCCCAAAGTGCTCTAGGCTGGGGAGTTTTCTTGGAGAAGATGCTTTAGGACAAGCACAGGTTATCTGGCCATGTGAAGTGTAGGAGGGTAAAGCCACAGCCTGCCTTGTGCCAGAGGCTGGACAGGATGATCTAATGATCCATTTTGGCCCTCAAAATTAGGTCTCTATGTGACTCAAGAAAAGTTTTAAATTCCTTTCTTCTATAGTAATATTTTGCTTTTAGGAGAGCAGCTATAAAGCGAAATGTGGGGTGGTTTACTCAGAGCCCTGATTCTCTTCTGTTATTTTCCCCTTCCTTTCCCAGTAAAGTTACTTACCCGAGAGGCAGCTGGGATTTTTGCTCTCTGACAAAGGAAACGTGTTGTTTTCTTTTTTTATTTTTTCCCCCCCAAAATGCCCAGCAGCCTCCCTCGCTGCCACTATTCGCTGTGGTTTCCCCAAACCCTTCCACCGGCTGCTGCCTGGTGAAAAGCAATGGAAAATTTCACAGGGAACGAGCCCGGTGACATCCCAGAAAGCAGTAATAATTTACTTGCACATTAGGGCTGCTCCAGTTTAAAAAAAAAAATCCCTTTTCCGTGTGCTTTTGTCCCGGAATGCCGCTGGGTAAGAGGAGTGGACTGAGGGTCTCTGCACCACGGTGGCCACTTTGTGTGCTTCAGACATTAAACCCGAGATGATGGATAGTTGTTAACTCTGTTTAATTTAGTTTTCACCAGCCCTAGAGCTGTTTCCCCTTTTCCTTTTATTGCTGCTGGAAAGTTTCTGTTGTTTTTGGTAATATTGCTTTTATTGGGGTTTTATAAGAGGAGAACAATGTGGAGTAATGAGGGCGTTGCCATGAAATGATGTCTCATGGCTGGGCCTTGTGTCCATGAGAGCTGGTGGTGGTTTGGGCAAGGGGAGCTGCAGAAGGGTACTGGGAGCAGCCCCAGAGTGGGAAGCAGCCCCTTCCCAGTGGGAAAGGCTGTGAAGGGAGCAGCCACACCAGTTCCACTCCTGCCCACAGGTACTTTCTCCTGGGAAACTGTGCAGGGCCGTCTCCCTTTGCAGAAAGGTCTTTGAAGACTTCCAAAAACCCAGACAAGATCTCCCCCTCGACCAGTGCCAACGTGGAGACACTGCCCCAAGGAAATTCTGTGTGGGAGCAGGGATGGGGTTACTCTGCCAGCCTGTGATGCTGAAACGAGGATCCCAAAAACCCCACGAGCAGCAGGAGCCTCCCCCAGCCCCCTGTCCCAGTGCACCCCCCAGGGCTGGCGGGAGGGTCGCTGGGGTGAGTCCAGGGACAGACAGCTCTCCTGTGTCCCAGCTGTGCCAGGTGATGCCATCTGTCCCTTTGTGCTTGCAGGATGGTGGCCGGGAAGGCCGAGCCCGCCATGCCGGGCCGGCTGTACGTGCACCCCGACTCGCCGGCCACGGGAGCCCACTGGATGCGGCAGCTGGTGTCCTTCCAGAAGCTCAAACTCACCAACAACCACCTGGATCCCTTTGGACACGTAAGAGAGACATTCTGCACGGGGTTTGGGCAGAGGTGGGCCCGCAGTGCTGAGCTCGTGTCTGGGCTGCTGGGCGGGACGTCACAGTTAATTTAATAATAAGGAACGGGATTGTTTTGTGCTGTGGGGGGTGTTTAATGTGAAGGGAGGGGTCTGTGTGCTTCCCCTGCTTCCCCCTGCCATGACTGGCTCAGTTGTGTCCTGCTGGATGCCTCCGACATTTTCTTTTGTGCCCAGGAACTTTCCAGGCAGTGCTGTGGGATTTTGAGCCCGGCACGTGGTACATGCAGCTCACAGAAACAGGTTGCATAAACTCCTGATTTTCCAAGCTGGCTTTGGCAGCCCTATAAAAGATGAAGTATTTTATTTGGAAAATCTTGATTCATGTGTATTGGGAATGCAGAGGTGGGGAGCACACAGTTATCTTCCCCAGTGCATTTAATAGCTCAGACCAAGGGCCCTTCCAGCCTGCCAGGAGAGTGAGTGCTCAGATACTGCATATAAAAACACAGACCTGTCTGGTTTGCACAATTTGAGCTGAAAGTCACGTAAAAATAAACCGTCCTTGGTGGGAGGAAGGGAAGACCCCAGTTAAAATCCTTCTAGGTAAAATCCTTCTAGCCATCAGCTCCTCCTTGTACCACAGGTAAGAGAATATAATTTGTATCATCAAAATGTGGTTTTTAAGCAGCAGCAGTTTGGGAGGCAAGGGAGGCTGTGAGAAGGCTGCAGAGTGGGAAGGGGTGTATCTGTCTTGCTTAAAATGATTGTGCATCGAGCCTCTAAAGAGCAGCTTTTGGACTCCACGTCCCGATGCCTCCCAAAGCTGTCCAGAAAGAGCAGTTCTGACACAGCTAAATCAGCTGGAGCTTTAGGGGGTTGACTCCAGAGGCAGGATGACCCCACCAGCTTAAAACGCTGCTAAAAATCCAGAATTTTTGCCAGTGTTTGTAATTTTTTGTGGATTTTGAGCCTCCAAAAGCTGCGGTTGGTGCCGCGCTCGCCGGGCTCTGGCAGGGACCCGGTGATAACCCAGCCCCGCGCCGGGCCCTGACCCCCTCCCCAACCTACTGACCCCACTGCAACATGTGTGAACTTCAAAGGCTCCCCGGCACCGTTTAATGCTGCTGTTATTAATCACAGCCCATCTCTGCTCCCCCTGAAGGGGGGAAGCACCACGGAAATGAAATGAAACAACTGCAGCGGGGCTCGCACAGTGAAAGTGGCACAGAGCCACCCCTGCCACTGTTCTGGTGCCACGGCCATCCCGACCCGCTGGCTTTGCACGTGGCGTTTTTTGCTTTCTGTTTTTCTCTTGGTTAACTCTGCAGCTTAATATACGACTGTTTATGCTGTAAAATGTAAACCATAAAACATACAGGATGTGCGATGTGGCTGTAAAACAAACAGGATGTGCCGTGTTGGTTTTGCAACTTTAAACGTTTGCTTTTCCTGACTTTGTCATTTTTTAACTGAGATTTTAACGCTGCATTTTAACAGAGAAGATTTTACCCCCCCTCCCCTCCTTTCCAATGAACAGCCTGCTTGTCTTCCCACAAGATTTCCCTAGTGAGACAGTGAGGACTCTGGTTGGGGTTTTGGGGTAATACCCACCATGCCATGGCTCCAGATGAGTCCTGCTCAGTGCCCTTGAGCCATGCCAGCTTTGTACCACATCCCAGCACCCTCCTTCTCACATTAATGGGAAAATGCCTGAAATAATCTATTTTAAGTGCCTGGTTTGCTGCTCAGTTCAGGCACTGACAGCCTGCCTGGCTAAATGGGGTTGAGCCCGTTCTCAGAGAGCTCCTCGTTAGGCTTCTAAATTAATCATCTGCTTTAGAGCCGTGGTGCTGCACTTCTTGTGGTGCACACGGAGGAGAGCTCCAGGAGAGGGGGAAGGCTCCCATCAGCTCGTGCTGAGAAATTCTGCTGGTGCAGGGGTGGCTGATGTCCCTGGGCCAGGCAGGGCCTGTCCCACGAAGGCATTACGTTAGGAATAATAACAGCTTCTCATTTCTAGGAATTTGTTCCCAGTGACTGCAAACACTTTCTTAAAGCTCCCTAAGAAAAACAAGTCAGAAAAGCCACAGGGTTTGTTTGCCTTCCCGTGCGCCAGCAGAGCCTGCCTGCCTTTCCTTTTGTCTTTGATTTCCTCCAAACCTCAAAACCACGTGGAGTGAGGACTTCTGCAGCCTTGGCTGGGGCGTTTTTGGGTGTGTGGGCAGCTGCTCAGCCAGAGCTGTGCTGGGTCACCCGCCCTGGCACCCTCAGCCACTGCAGTGTCCCCATCCCTGTATGGGGTGCAGCTCCTGGGAAAGACAGGCAGCAGAAATTTCACATTATTTCATCCATAAATGAATCCATGCCCTGACTCTTTGCACTGCAATAGCTGCTTAGTATCAGGGACAAGCAGCCCCATGGAGTTTATAAGAAGTGGAGGCACATTTGAGGCTTAAAATAAGTAAGATAAACATCTTTATTAATAAGGTGTGGAGTTGAAGCCTTTGCTGCAATGCACAGAATTAGATTGGAGATTATTTACCGTGCTGGGGATGGGGGAAAGCCTCACTCTGACACCCAGCCCTTCCTCTCCAGCCTCACAGTCCTCACTCCTGCTGCTTCCCCTGGCCCATTATCTGTTGTGGTAAATTATTAGTTACAGTCAGAGGCATGGGAGGCATTTGTCAATGCAAACAAGTAAAACTGAGCAGGTTTTATATCAGAACAAATTCAGAGCTCTGTAATCTGCCTCAAACCCCTGTGGCTGAGCAGGTTTTGTGGCAGGTAAGCCTGTGCCCAGCTCACACACCACAGCCTGAAAACGTGGGCTGTATATTTTGCTCCAGGGGGATTTTTCATCCATGAAAGGTTTCTTTCACACCAGGCTTAACAACTGAGGAACGTTCATGTTGAGAATGGATTAAGAAATCAGCAGCCACTGTAATGTTTAGCTACAGTGAGGTCTATCTGATCCCAAAGAAAGCATTGTAAGCCACCTATGCTTAGAGTGAAATCTGAATTTATGTATTTTCAAAGCATTACATGCAGAGATAATCAGCCTGATAGAGCCTCTGATTTACGTGGGGCTGGTGAGTGATTATGAGCATGAGGGATTCTGGCAGGGCTGGTGCTTTGCTCTCTGATGCCACGGGAGTAACAGGGCATTTGCAGAGGTGAAAATAATCTTGTAAGTGCCAGCAAGGGTGGCACATCCCTTACCCATTCCCAGTGGTTGCTGCCTGGGAAATGCCTAGCTGTGTTTTCCAGGTGAAAAATGGGAATGGTTCCATCACCCCAGGTTATTTTGGGCTAATCTCAGCTGTAGAGGATGCACAAGAATCCCCTCTCAGCTGGAAAGGGGAACATAACACCTGTGCTTCTTTAGAAAGTCGATTCAGGGCAATATGGGAAAATACCCAGTGTGTCTCTCCACAGTGATAAATCCTCAGGAATGGAATTCCACTTTCTTCAGAGGTTTAAAGTACATAAACAGAGGGTGGAAGGTGAGATGGTCCTTCTGGAGCTGTGGGGCAGCTCCCGGCCCGGGGTGGAGGATGCTCAGGGGGTGTGAGGGGCTCTCAGGGGTGGCTGAGGGGCTGCAGAGCTGCACTGAGCTGGAGGGGGGACACGGGGGGCCTTTGGGCACTGCCTGGAGGAATGACCACAGCTGGGGGGGCTCCAGACGTGTGCTGGCAGCTCAGGAGCCCAGGATCCTTCTCCTGAGGAGCTGAGGAATGGCTTTTCGGTACCCAGAGGAGTTAAGAATGAGATGGATGGCAGCTGAGGGAAAACATTCCAGCCTTGCTGCCAGGCCCCTCTTCCCTGGTTTTAGGCAGGCTGTGAGCCCTCAGAGTCACCTTAGGGCAGCAGGAGTGAGTGAGAGCATCCCAGGAGGTGTGCTTTTGTTGTGCTGTTGTTGTGCTGTTGTTGTCAGTGACTGCACTGAAATTAAACCTCTCAGCTCCTGCAGCCAGGCCAGCTTGGAAAAGGCAGGAGCATCACATCAGTATTCCTGAGAGGTTCTGACTGGGACCAGATCAACTGGAGATTATTTTCTTGAAGAAAATATGAATGTAAAGAATATATGAATAGATTCTGGAATACATAAAGGTATTCCTCCAGGGAAACAAACAAAGAAAAAAAGGAGACAAACAATAAATGGAGATTAAAAGTGAAGGTTGTGACAAATAGAAGTAGATATTTAATTTAATCCCCCCCAACACAGCATTGCAGAGCTTGGTTTAGGTACAAACCCTGTACCTACCTCACTCCTGGGCTGCTGCTGGTGCCTTTTTATTGCCATAATTACTTTATCTGCTTTTAAAATGAAGCTTTTATTTTACTTTCTGAGATGTAACCAAGTGAGGTTTAAAGCTACAGGATATTATGGAAGGCCTGTCACTCATGACAACATTTTAAGTAATATTCCTGTTTTTCTTGACCCAAATCTGCTATTTACTGGCTTTACTCTTTAATGCTGATGAGTTTGTTATTTTTCTTCAGATTTAATATTTGCACACTTGGTTTTATGTGATTATCACTGAAAGCCTTAATTTTTCCCCTAGTCCTGGGGTTTCCTTTTCATTTTTCTATTAATTAAATCTCAGCCTTTTTCTGCCCGTGCCCGTCAGACGCACTCAGGCACTTTTAATTAGCTCCACGTCCTACTAATCTTGCAAAACCCTAATTTTGATTCATAATTTTTTTTATTTGTTTGCTTTATGACTTGTGGCCAAGCAGTTTCCTCTCGGGTGCTGGTGGGAGGTTTATGTGCTGCCTTGGAAGCAGCTTCCCCCCGGCACTGGGATCACCAGAGGGAGGGAGGGAGGGATGGGGCCACGGCAGCTCCCGGGGGAAATCCTGCCTGGGGGAGAGGACACAGCCTCACCCCTCTTGTCCTGCTCAGAGCAATGCTGTGGTGTCTTTGGAGCAGGGGAGCACTTTCACATCCTTATTTTCAGCTAAATATTTCTTGTATTTATATATATAACATTTATATATATATATATATGGATTCTTTTTATTAATATATATGATTTCTTATATGTATAAGGAATATATGCCATATGTATTTTTTAATGTTTATAGTTTAAACATATAAAATTTCATATATATATATACATACATAAATAAAAAATATCTCCCTATAGTAAACCACCTTTTTTCTCAGTCCATTTAAATCTTGGAAAATCCCTTTTCTCCAGCCCTAAATTTGCAGGCAGTTTTTTCAGAGCATCACTAAGCCTTCTGCTGAAAGAATATCCATGCAAAGTTTAAGGTTTTTAGGTTTTGTTACGGGTTTGGTTTTTTTTTTGGTACCCATTCATTTTAGGAAATCAGAGCAATAGTGGTCCTCAAATAAATTACAAAGTCTGATGTGAAGTTTTACATTGTTTGCTGACTAAAAAAAAGGAGCAGAGCTGTGTGCCACTGGGAATGGTGTGTGTTCCACAGGGATGAGTGATCCGGGGTTTCCATTGAAATAGCTGGGGAAGAAGTGGCCAGTGGAGTTGGTGGTTGAAAAGAAGATTTACTTCTCTCTGTTAAATCTTTTTGTTGTTACATTGCTGCTTTATGTGAGTCAAATGCAGTGGATTTTGGTAAATTTTAACTGGAATCAGATCCTGAAATGGTGTAGTTTGGAGTGGGAGGCAGCCTGGGAAGGGCAGGGGAAGAGGTCAGTGCAGGGGGCCAGGAGGGCAGGGAACAGCGTGGGGGTCACACCCGGGGTGTCCCCGGATGTCACACCTGGGCTCTGCCCAAAAAAAACCCCCTGTGCCAGAGTGGAGGTGGAATCCACCCCAAAGCTGCATCCCAAGGCCAGGAAACACCCGATGAATTCCAGCTGATGGGAGATGAGAAAGGACCGAGGCAGAAAAAACCCAGAGATCCCAGCTTTGGCCATCTCGTAAGGAACTCTTTGTCTGAGCTCATNACCCCTCTTGTCCTGCTCAGAGCAATGCTGTGGTGTCTTTGGAGCAGGGGAGCACTTTCACATCCTTATTTTCAGCTAAATATTTCTTGTATTTATATATATAACATTTTTTAATATATATATATATATGGATTCTTTTTATTAATATATATGATTTCTTATATGTATAAGGAATATATGCCATATGTATTTTTTAATATTTATAGTTTAAACATATAAAATTTCATATATATATATACATACATAAATAAAAAATATCTCCCTATAGTAAACCACCTTTTTTCTCAGTCCATTTAAATCTTGGAAAATCCCTTTTCTCCAGCCCTAAATTTGCAGGCAGTTTTTTCAGAGCATCACTAAGCCTTCTGCTGAAAGAATATCCATGCAAAGTTTAAGGTTTTTAGGTTTTGTTACGGGTTTGTTTTTTTTTTTGGTACCCATTCATTTTAGGAAATCAGAGCAATAGTGGTCCTCAAATAAATTACAAAGTCTGATGTGAAGTTTTACATTGTTTGCTGACTAAAAAAAAGGAGCAGAGCTGTGTGCCACTGGGAATGGTGTGTGTTCCACAGGGATGAGTGATCCAGGGTTTCCATTGAAATAGCTGGGGAAGAAGTGGCCAGTGGAGTTGGTGGTTGAAAAGAAGATTTACTTCTCTCTGTTAAATCTTTTTGTTGTTACATTGCTGCTTTATGTGAGTCAAATGCAGTGGATTTTGGTAAATTTTAACTGGAATCAGATCCTGAAATGGTGTAGTTTGGAGTGGGAGGCAGCCTGGGAAGGGCAGGGGAAGAGGTCAGTGCAGGGGGCCAGGAGGGCAGGGAACAGCGTGGGGGTCACACCCGGGGTGTCCCCGGATGTCACACCTGGGCTCTGCCCAAAAAAAACCCCCTGTGCCAGAGTGGAGGTGGAATCCACCCCAAAGCTGCATCCCAAGGCCAGGAAACACCCGATGAATTCCAGCTGATGGGAGATGAGAAAGGACCGAGGCAGAAAAAGCCCAGAGATCCCAGCTTTGGCCATCTCGTAAGGAACTCTTTGTCTGAGCTCATGTTGAACCTTTTCCCAGGATTTTCCAGCCTTCCTTTTATTCCCCTCTGTGCCGGCTGCCAGGACAAACGTGTGGATTTGGGAGGCTCCTCTGCAGCCCTGCAGGAGCAGCCGGGCTGGGACTGGGACTGGCTGGGGAGAGCCCAGCCTGTGCTGCTGGGGCTGCAGCCTCGGACCAGAGCAAGGGAATCCTGCCCTGGAAAGGGAAAATCCATAGGATGAGGTGCAGGGAATTCTTGAGCTCGTGTTTTAGCTGCTGGAGGAGGTGAGGGAATACAATGTTTTATTTGGTAGAACTGGATGATCCTAAGGGTGTTTGCCACTGTAAATGCTGGTGTGGTTTTTGTGGCTGGCGTTGGGGTGAGGTGTCCCTGGGAGTCCCAGGATGCAGGAGAAGGGGACTGTGATCCCACATCCCTGGACACACAGCTGGGTCGGCTCCGGTGCTGATGGAGCATCTCCAAACCGTTCACTCCCAAAAAACCCTTTGGTTTGGGATGGCTTACACCACTGAATGCTCGAAATATTAATTGAGATGATTTTGGAGAGCCTCCTTGATTAAAACACCATTTTTTCCATGCAAAAACCTGGATTGTCAGGTTTTTGTTCTGGGCCGTCGCGCTCCAGCTCCGAGTCCCAGTGTGGGACCAGGGCCAGCCCCAGCTCAAAGGCTTTTTCACTTTGAAAGAATAGAGGGAAGGAAGAAAGAAACAGAAAATATATTAAAATGCAAGATTTTATATTAGTTATGTGATCCCCCGGGAGCAACCATAAAATTATGTGGCTTTTTCGTAGCCATTTACTATTCAATATAAAAAGGGGAGTTGCCATAGCAACCACTGCATCATATGACATCTGATACCTTGGCGAAACAGGGAGCTCTTAAATCAACTCCCCAAATTTCATATGAAAGTAAATACATTTTACTGCTGATTTCAAGGCGAGTTTGCCTTGTGACAAGGAATGTGGCACCATTTCCCTGCTCACTCCTGGCCTTTGGGCCCCGTCCTGCAAACTGGCTGAAGCCCTCAGGCCCTGGAGCTGACATTACTCAGCAGTGTGAGAGATTAGAAGTTAGAGGAGTTTATTTTCCTAAGTAAAATTAAATGAAAGGAGCAAATGACACCATTTTTTTTGACATTTCTTGCTGACTGGGGAATGCCAAAAAGATGAAGAAGTTGAGTTCTGTAACAGCTGAAATTCCAGCTGCAAGTGTGTGAGCAGCACAAAGGAGGGAGACAGGAGGGTGAAAATAAAAATAAAAATGAAAAGGATGTTTGTGTAAGCTCACATTGGACTTTGGGCTTGGGTTCTCTCACAGTCTGGTCAGCACGTGTGACATCGAGGGGGTAGCAGGGACATCACCCTGGGGATGCTCTGGCTCCTCTGCCAGCCCTGAGGCAGTTCCAGGGGCAGGGGGAGCAGCCAAGAGGTGCAAAACATTTCTCAAAATATCCAGGAGCTCTTTGGGTCTCACCTGGTGCAGCCCAGGAGGGTCCCCACCCTGCCGGTGGTGTCACTGCAGCCTTTTGGTGCCTCCCCAGTGATGCTCTCAGAGATGAAGGATGCCATTTCTCATATTTATTTCTTTTTTTTATTTATTTGTCTCATTTATTTCTTGGAATGTGTGTTTCGCAGGCAGAGAGTGCTGGGGTGCTGGTGGTGGGAGCTGGAATCCCCAAAGGCCCCTGGCAGACTGTTGAGCCAATACTTCCTAGATTAGGGGTGGTCCATCCATTTAGGATTTTGGCTGGGATATCTGCTTGATTTACCATTTGTTGGTTTGGTTTGGTTTTGGTTTTAATATGTAAAAAAAAAATATTTATTTATATTTATTATGCATGTCTGGGCTGTTCTTTTGTAAGCAAATGGACAAGATCACCAAGTTGCAGAGAGAGGCTTTCAGTTCCTAAATTTCCTCAGGAAACACTGTTTTTGTAATTTCCTTTCCTAATTTTGTCTCTTTGTCCTTCATAATGTTCAAATCCCCTTCTAACCAACACACCAGCAGCAAGATGAGGCAACACCGTTTCTTTTTTAGCAGCCAACCTATCCCAAACTCTCTACATTTTGTACAAAAACAGTTTAATAATGTGTGTGGCAGTGCCTGACACTGAATTAATCTCCCCATGACCTTGCAATGAGAAAGGTAAGTGCAGGAGAATACAAAGTTATTGTTTTAGCATCACCTTTGAGGCTGAGGGCTCCTGCATCACTGCTCAGTGCTCTGTCCCATCCATTAAAATACTTCTCATTTTTGACACAATTCTTTAAGTTAATCTTTCCACTGATGTTTGTCACTGGAGTGGAATTTACATTTGTTTTGTATATTTTTAGCTTTCCAAAGCAGCCTTGAAAACTATTTAGCCTGAATTGTTGGCATTTCATTTTGCACAGACACGGTGTTCTGTGGCTAAAGGTGGTTTTTGGGGTGGTTTGTAGGGATTTTGAATGCACAGGGGCTACACCAAGCACAAGTAAGGAGGGTGTGTGGAGTTCCTGTTCTCAAGCCTGTGAAATGTTGGTTTTATGCAGAGAGTTGTTGCTGACCCCCCCAAAAGATGTGGGGAATCCCCTGTGCAGCTGGTGGGGAGCCACACACTCAAATTCCAACAGGAATTACACAGAGACAGGTGGGCAAATACTCACTCTGGTGCAAGGGACAGAAATGCTCAACCTTGTAAATACAGTGGCAAAATTGGGCCATTTAAGGTTTTTTTCATGATGAACCTCCAGGCAGATTTGCAGCCACAACTGAAACATTGAGCATCAGTCAGAAATCCTTTCCTGAATTTTTCTGTCAGACTCCAATAAGTTCATTTGTTCATTTTGGAAATTGTTTGGACTCCTTTAGCTTTGAAGATGTTGTTAAAAATACATTTATCTTTTTAAAGGGGTCATTATAGCCCAGTGGATCCTGCTTTGGAAGGGGAACACTGGCTACTCTTGCAGGGTGTATCAAAACTTGGGTTCCTAATTTTCCCTTTGGAAATCTCAGTTTAAAGTTGTTTTCTTCATCCCGAAGCTGAGTTGTTCTGGCTCTGGGGAAAAGTCACGCGTCCTGGGCAGCTCAGCAAACCCCAGCTTTTGCTCCAGACAACCATTATTTATCAGCATGGCTCAACTCTTAATTACTAAAAATTGAAATGTGCCTTCTTATGAAGGTCCTGTCCCTCGGGTGTTACTTTGTTTTATGAGTGGCTGATACTTGAAAGCAGCGAAAAAGCTCCAGCCCAAAACCTGAGCCGACCCTCTCAGATCTACACCCTTCACATCAACAGCCACAGAGTGGTTCAGAGGCTTGATGCAAAGCTGATAAAATGCCAAAAATTCCTTGTTCTCTCTCTTGGGGAGCATGGAGGGTTGTCTGGAAAATGTCAACAGTAAAAATTGCATTTAAGTGGTGCATAATGCAGCAGCTACTGTGGGCAGGGGGACCTGCAGCAGATGAGGGGTTCAGAGAGCACAAGCCCCATGCACTACCTCCCATCCCAGCTGGAGCACCTGGAGCTGCTGCTGTGAGCTCTCCTGGGCTTGGGAATCGTGGGGGAGAAAGGGTTCCTCAACACAAAGAGCAATCACAGAGCAAAAATCTGCTGCTTCTTAGTAATTCTCATGTAAAACTGGTTAAACCCGTAATTAGTGTGAACTGATGGTGCTCTGCTGCACTTTGCACATCCATCCACCCACCCACCCATCCATCCCTTTTTCCATCCATCCACCCATTTATTTACCCCACCCATCCCCATGGCCCCTCCTTGGCCCTTTGCCTGTCTGGGCTTTGGGCACCCCGGGGGTGACAGCCTGGCTGGAATCCCTCTCCCCCGGGAGCAGCCAGGCTCAATGAGCCCATTTGGAGGAGATTGGAAAGGATTATGCTGAGAAAACAAGGCAGCAATATTTCTTCTTTGCCCAGTAAAAGGAATAAAGGCTTTTCTTGAAACCATCCCACTTCTTAAAAGAAATTCCATTTCTTGAAGCCATTTTCTTCTGCAGTGTCTGGGCACATCCCTTCTTTGTGGGATCTCAGTGCTGGGATGGGACGAGCCTGGGCTGCTCCTCTGAGCCCTGAAAGCTCCACCAGAGGAGCCCTGTGCTGGAGCCAGCCTGTGATCCCTGCCCTCCCCCAGCCCCTCTGCCACCCACCATAAAAAACCCCTGCCTGGCCCTGCCTTTCACTGGCCAAGACTCGAGGAGGGGAGAGGTGCCCGGACCAGCCACCCACACTCAGCCACTCCACAAACAACAGGAAAAACCAATCTGCTGCTTTGTAGTTTTATTTTTTTTTTACCAGCAGATAAAAGAAAAATAGCTTTCTAGCTTTTTTTCCCCTGTGGTTTCTGTGTTGTTTTTTTTTCCTCTGCTAAACTGTGTATTTTTCAGCTCAGTAAAGTATTTATTAGGAATCTTTACAGACCAGTCTGCTGGTGAATTATATATTGTACAGCTTCGGCATGAGCTGGGAAAAAAAAAAAAAATTATGACATTTTTTCCACCCAGACTGATTCTATCCAATAGCAATAGGAAAATGGGGGTTTACTGGGAAAGATTTAAATTCAGCTCTGCTTGCCAGAGCTGCAGATGCCTTTTATGCCTTGGTTCATGTGCATTTCTAGAATGTCAATTTTCCTTTCTAACTCGCAAGCAAAGCTAAAGCTGAGCTCTGCTGGGGTTTGGGTCCTGCTGCAAACTCAACAGCCATGGCTTGCCTCTTCTCTTTTTTGAATGGATTTCCCACTCCAGCATCCACTGTTTTGCAGATCATCCTGAACTCCATGCACAAATACCAGCCCCGGCTGCACATCGTGAAGGCGGACGAGAACAACGCCTTCGGCTCCAAGAACACGGCTTTCTGCACCCACGTCTTCCCAGAGACCTCCTTCATCTCTGTCACCTCCTACCAGAACCACAAGGTAGGCAGCTTTCTGGGCTACAAACGCTTCATTTCTGGTCAGGAACTTTGAGAGAGGATCTTCCTGCTCTGCTGCTTTAAAAGACAAGTTTCCATCCTGGCTGTAAGCACGAGGGATGAGCCAGGATGCAGCTCTGGAGGAGCAGGGATGTTGCTGGTAACAATATTTTGGCAAAGCCTGGGCTCTCCTGACTTGCTGTGCTCATAGGGCTGAGATGTCATTCAAACAGCAAAGCACATCTAATAATGACCAGTAAAGCTTGCTCATAAATCTGCAGTGAAAAGTAATTATAGAATGTGTGTTTAGTGAGACGGAGGAGGAATGTAACCATAAAAACGGAGCTGGGAGCTGGCTCTGTGCACGGGCAGGCAGGAGGGGAGGCGTTTTTTGGGGGTGTAAAGTACAAAGGGCTCAGTTCTGTGCTCTGGGTGGGTGTCAGGGACACCTGTGTGCTGTAGGGGCTGCTTTCTGCTTTTGGTGTTACTCGTGCAGTGGGCAGAGTTCTGTCTGAGGGCTGGATCCCAGCAGGACTGACAGCAGCGGGACAGCAAATTGTCACCTCCCTGTGGCAGCAGGAGCACTGTCACCAGGGCAGGGACAGGGGAGGATGACAGCAGGGGATGGAAAGGCTTCAGATTCTATCCTGCTACTGCTCTGCCTTTGCACAAGCTCCTGCTCCCAGGCATTTCCCTAATGGTAAAGTGCAATTGCTGAGCTGTATGAGCAATAATTAATAAATTAATTGGAATTTTTAAAGTGCATCAGATTCATAACTAAAGGTGCAGAGTGAGGTAGCACTGCCAGAGCCCTCCTGTCACCCTGAATGTGAAATCTGCCACATGTTACTGTACCAGTTCCTTTCCTACACATTCATAGGAAAATCCTGCAGGAACAGGAACAAGTGTGAAATTCTTCCTCCCCAATAACCTGACCAGAGCTTTTCCTCCCAAGCAGGATGCCTGTGTGCCCTTTGATGCCTGAAGCATAGAGTCCTTGCAAAAATTTTGCAATTAGTGAGCCAGTTAAGAGGCTGAGAGCAGAAACAGGGATGTGGTATGGTCAGGCAGGGTGGGGGAAAAGTGCCCATTAGGACACTGAAGGTAGAAAAGTTGTAGCTGTTGATGTAAAATGACCAATTGGCCAAACATGGTTAACCAAAAGGACTCAAAAGAGCTTATATTTAATACATATTTAAAATGTCTGGTGTCAATGGTGCCTTTCATCCCTAAAGTTCCCAAAGTGCTCCATAAACTCCATACTTGCACTGTCACTGCTGTGCAGCTGCTGCTGGGGAGCTTTGTGGCTGGGGGCAGCACAGGGTGGGCCTGACAGATTTAGGGAAAACGTCCCAGATGAACACAAATTCTTTTGTGAAGGTCCTGTGAGGAGCCTCTGTGGTGCTGCCCAGCTCCTGCCCTGGGCTCTGCAGGCTGGGGGGGCTGGACACTGAGCAGGGGACACGGGGACCTGCAGCAGGTGACAGCAGGCAGAAGGTCTCACCATGACCTCATTGGGGTCTCAAAGAAATCTCAACCTCAGAGAAATACCGGAATGGTTTTATTTATTCTCTTAGGCATCAACAGTTAAAAACCTGGTCTAGGTGTCTTTTAGAAGAAACAAACTGCTGAACTATTTTTAGCTCAGAAATCTCCTGCTAGCAAGAAGTGTGGTTGTAAATAATTGTATTCCTAAAGAAAAAATGAGGAAGCTGAGCATAGAGGCTGCCCCTGAGCACAGGTCAGTGAGAAAGGTGTGTGTTCACCCCAAATCCCCTCCTGGATGGGGTGAGGCCAGGGGAAGGTGACAAGGAGGGACTGAAGCCCTGATCCTGCTCACGTCAGAGAACTACCACAGTCACTAAATAACAAAATGAAATGAAGATGTACAAACCTGCTGTCAGGCTGTGGGTTTGGAAGGGTCCTGTGCTTCTTGTGGTTCATCAGCTGCTTGAGCTTCCCTGGAAGAGCTCGAGCCCTGGAGGCTGCTTAAATTCACATGTCAGCACCTTCCCTCCATCACTGATACCGGCCAGCTGTGTTCTCAGGAGCTTTTTTGGTAAAGGATATTTTTCAACTTTGCTAAAAGTGTAGTTGTTAGTAACAGCAACACTCATGCAAAACCATCCCAAAGCAGAAGTGGCTGCTCTTCTCAGCACTGAAATGGGATGCAGGGGCTCAGAGCAGGGAGAGGGGCTGTGCAGAGATAAAGCACTGTTGGAGCTGGGATGCTTTTCACAGAGGGAAAATGATTGAATGGTGGCCATAAAGGTGGATAAAATTGTTATGGGAATTAGGGAGAGACCCACCATGACAAGCAGGGCTCTCTAACATGGAAATATAGGAAACCTTTTCAATCAGACAAATACATTCTCTCTATCAGGAGTCCAGAAAAAGAACACAGGGCCCAGAATAAGACCCAGACTCTGCATTTCACAGGGGTCATCAGGACTGGGCAGCTCAAGACCCGCCAGCTCAGCCCTGCTGCTGCTGCACTTTTGGTCTGATTTGCTTTCAAACACTTTATTCTTGGTTTTGTTCTTTTAAAGATAACCCAGCTGAAAATTGAAAACAACCCCTTTGCCAAGGGCTTCCGGGGCAGCGACGACAGCGACCTGCGCGTGGCACGGCTCCAGAGGTACTGCCCTGCTTGTCCTGCTCCTCCCGGGCTGCAGCTCCTCGGAGAAGCAGCTAAAAGGTGCCAGAGCCACGGGCATCGTGTTTGCCTGTGCTTGAATGCCATTCCTATCCCTCAAAAGCTCTTCCTGTAACTCAGGACACACTCTGTGCTGTCAGTTCTTGCCCACACCCAGAGGAGTGCGGTGAGTTCATCGTCTGAAGCAAAGGGTGGTGAAGTCATTGGCTGGAGATGCTCTGGGGGAGCCAAACCAATATTTCATCATTCTGTTGATGAAATCGTGATGATGCTGATCGCTGCCTAACCAGTCTTAATTTTTCTCACCTCTTTTAGCAAAGAATATCCAGTAATTTCCAAAAGCATCATGAGGCAGAGGTTGGTGTCCAGTCATGGCCAGCTGTCAGCAAAGCCAGATGTTAACCCACTCCATGGGAATCACCAGACCCTTCAGCATTATCAGTATGAGAATGGTGCTCACATGCAGTTTGCAGCTTCGGATACTCAAGATCTGCCACTCAACACCTTCACAGCACAGAGAGATTCAGGGCTCTTCTACCATTGTCTAAAAAGAAGAGGTAACTCGAGTTTACAGCTAGAAAAATATTACAGAAAACAAACCTGAGAGCATGAGTTTGGTTTGGTCTCTTGGGCCTTGATCTTCAAAAATACTGCTGTGATTGGAGTGTTTTGGAGGGTCAGGAGCCAAGAGCTGCTGTTTGGGGCAGTTTTTAGTGCGTTTGTCCCATAGAAAGTAAATTCAGACTCTGATTCAGAGCTGAAACAATTAATTAGAATGTGTAATTCAAATGGCACGGAGCTTCAGTGGAAAATTATCCGTTGTT
The DNA here is from genome assembly GCA_013397915.1 of Daphoenositta chrysoptera. Classification (NCBI taxonomy): domain Eukaryota; kingdom Metazoa; phylum Chordata; class Aves; order Passeriformes; genus Daphoenositta; species Daphoenositta chrysoptera. Next base: position 543,600 of record VZRO01000328.1, on the reverse strand, counting down.
AGGATCAGCTGAATTAGAAATTGTTTGCAGGAGGCCATTAGCATTACCAAAATTCTACACTTTCCAAGGCAAAACCATGAGCAATTCCTTCAGTGACTGCAGACCAGTGGGACTGTGGGAGCTTGGTATAAGCAGCTCTTCCCTCTCATCCACTAATTCTCAAATTTAAGTGAGCTGTGACTGCATTCTCTTCCTTTTAGTCCAGCATCAGATGAGATCATGGCATGTTTTAAGTTAAACGGAAAAATTTTGCACAGAAGAAAAAAATCCTTCTATTTGCATGTCTCACTGCCTGCTAATTTATTTAAGCTGGGAGAATCCTCTGATCATGGCCAAATGAAGAATCTAACAGCACCAGTAATGAAGGCTGCAAGGCAAATGTGTAATTTTAGCAGATGTTTAATGTGCAGATGAATTCACTAATTCACCCAGAGAATATTCTTAATAAGTAACAGAAAACTGCTGGAAAACAGGGCCATGGTCCTCACAGGAGGAGAGGGGCTGTGCAAAGCTGAGGAAGGGCTGCTGACTGGGAAAGGGCTCCTTTATCTGGAAGTATTTCTGCAGCTTTTGACGTGAATATCTGGGAAATGTAGAGCCATTTTTGCAGTGACAGGAAGGCAGGCTGTGATAAGAACCTTTAAGAGACTTCTTGAATTTGTCAGGAGGAACCGTGCAGGAGTGTCAGAGCCCTCTGTTATCTGGATGAACGTGGAGTAATCCCTGATGTGAGAAGAGTAGCCCGAGTCCCTCACTTAAGCTGACAAATGTCACCAGAGTGCTTTGGGGCCGGGGGGATTAGCCTGCCATTTGCAGCACAATGTCTTTTTGATGTTGTACATCGTTTGCCCAAACTGAAATGGTTTAACTGGATTAAGCTGAGAAAGGGCAGCGGCTGAGCGAAATAATCCGGCCTCGCGCTCGGCCTCCGAGGGGACGCCCCAGCGCCAGCTCCAGAGCCCTCTCAGGGCCGGGAGCCGCTCCTGAGTGTGAATTTGTTTTTGCAGACAGCGCTCGGCACCTGGACCTGCCCTGCAAACGCTCCTACCTGGACGCCTCGTCCTCGGTGGGGGACGATCACTATTTCCGCTCGCCACCGCCCTACGAGCAGCAGATGCTGAGCCCGTCCTACTGCGGCGAGGTGGCCCCGCGCGAGGCCTGCATGTACTCTGGCTCCGGCGCCGACATCGCCGCCGTCCCGGCCGTCGACGACTTGCCGCCGCCGCCGCCCCTCAGCTGCAATATGTGGACTTCAGTCGCACCTTACACCAGCTACAGCGTCCAGACCATGGAGACTGTCCCCTACCAGCCCTTCCCTCCTCACTTCACCGCCACCACCATGATGCCGCGGCTCCCGGCCATGGCGGGCCAGGGCTCGCAGCCGCCGGGGAACGGCCCCTTCAGCGTCTACAACCAGCTGGCCCAGGCCCAGGGCCGGGAGCGCGGGCCCGCCGCCTCCTTCCCCAGGGAGAGGGTGCACCCGTCCGTGTGCGAGAGGAAACCCCCGTCCCCGCACCTGAGCGCGGCCAACGAGTTCCTGTACCCACAGAGCTTCTCCCTGTCCAGGGAGTCGTCGCTGCAGTACCATTCAGGGATGGGCACCGTGGAGAACTGGACTGACGGGTGAGCCCGAGGGCCCCGCCGTGCCACAGCCGACGTTACTGCTCCAGGACAGCGTGCAGCCAGTGTTGATACCTGTGGGTACCTTGCACTTCGGTGAGACACATGTGCATTTCCAGAGGGATTTGTGTGGGTGAAGAGCTTTGTATCTTCAGGCACACAGAGAATTCCATCTCCTGTCTCAGTGGGCTGCATTCATCAGGCTCTTACTGACTCCCAAATAAATTCATTCTCGTGTCTTCATCCAGTAGAAACCATCTTCATGACTAACGAGTGACGTAGCTAGTCATGTTCTTTTGCTTGCAATCTTAAACATCCGTGAGCAAATTTTGGCTATTTGGGAAAAATACGAGCTTCACTTTTATGGTCCTTGGCTCATGAAGCCACAACCTCCCAAAACTCCAAGGAAAAAGCCATTTGATGGGTTGCATAGCTCAAAGACTGCCGTGGTAGCACTCCTGTAGCCCTTTTGATCTGTAGAGATTCCTTGTTCCTCTGGAAGTGAGGGAGCGGTGGGAGCATGGGGCCAGCAGGAGCACAGGGTCCAGGAGCTGTGGGGTCCAGGAGCTGTGGGGTCCAGGAGCTGCAGGGCCGCCCCAGCACCTCCCTGGCAGTGCAGGGTCTGTGCCATGGGCCCAGAGGAGAAGGCAGCGATGCACAAATGTCTCTTCTTGTCCCCACACCGCCGTCAGTCGTGGCTGTGGGAAGCAAAGAAGTGAAGAGTTAAGCCCGAGGCCAAACAGCAAATTAATTGCAGCGTTAGGAGCAGACCCAGTGTCTTCAGACTCCCATCCCTTGATTGAATCACACTTGCTTATTGCAATATATTTATGAAGTTTAAGCTTAAAAGTTGCTAATACTTTCCAGAACCAATTTCTGTATTTGCTGGTCCTTGATTTCTTTCGTATTCAGCTGAAACGTGCCTTTTGTGCTATGTTCTTTTCTTTTGCAGCTAACTCAGACAGAATTGTTTTCAGCCTAGAGGAGGCCTAGCTGAGTATTTTCTTAATGGTGGGGTGGGGAGGGAAGAGCTCCCATGACCTGTCAGGCTTTGCAGTGTACAAATCTTTGTAGAACAGGTCAAATCCATAACCAGAGTATTCATTGCTCCTTTTGGTTACTGTGGAAGTGTCCAGAGCCGATTCCTGCAGGCTGCCTTTGCCCTCTGCAGTGTCCCTGTGAGTTGCCGAGGGCGGATGTGATGATCTGTGGGGTCTTGTCCAAGCTCGGTGATTCTGTAAGGAGGCTGAGCCTCGTGGGGAAGCAGTGGGATTCCTTCTGGGACAGAGCTCCGTTGCCCTCACCCCAAAGCTCCTGTCCCCCTCGGAGGGGACAGGGCAGTGCCCGTCCTGCTGAGCCCCGGCAGCGCCACCGAGGGACGGCGACAGAGGCACTGCTGGAGTTCGGTTCCACTGGAGAGCACAGTGTTCAAGCTTTAGTCATTGCACAGGGGGGGCTTTCTCATTCCCCCCATTGCTTCCCAAAATCCAGGTCTGGAAGTCGGGAGGTGCTTCTGTGTTTTGGTGAATCCATCCCAAGGAGGAGCCCGGTGGATGAGGGTGGCTGGGACACAGCCCCAGGGTCACATTTCAGCCAGGACAGTCCCCTGCACCCACTCAGCAGAATTCGTGTGTGACTGGTGTGGATTTTGTAACCAGATTTTGGAAATCACTACAATTTTTGCATGCTGAATAGCTATTTATATACATATATATTTTATATATATATATATATAAAAAATTATATATATCACAAATGCAGGCCACGTGTCCAATTCAGCTTTGCTTTTGACAAATGAAATACTTAATAAAAATGAATGTTGCAAAAGGTTTTTTTTTTTAAAGACATCTATTTAAGATTTTTTTTTTATTACACACCTTTGATGTAAAAACTAAGAATTGGTTAGACAAAAAACCATATATACTACAGATAAATCTTTATTAGAAACCACATTAGATACAGGCGGTATGGAATTTTTAAATGTTTGTTACCTAGCATGGACATTTTATTTTACATATCAGAACATAAAAATCATTTTACTACTATAAGCTGTCTCTGGGTGCATTTCAATAATTAGTATAAAAATGTTCCATGGTGAATTAAGATGCCTTGTCTCTCTTCTGTCTCCCCCTGCCTGACTTCACCAACCTCACACTTCCCAAGGTGCACACCTGACCCTTTTTTCACCATCTCAAAGCTCCACCATCAGATTTTAGGTGCCCGTGGCAGGGGTTTGGGTTTATCTGGGATTTTGCTGGTGTTTCTTTGTTTCAGTGGACACGTGAGTTGATCTGAGCACTGAGTTGAAAGCAGCCACTGATGGGCAGAGCACCAAAGCCACGTCCCTGTGCCCAAGATCAGCTCAGGGACAGGGACAGGGATGGGGTAAAGAACTAAAGGGTGGAGGGAGGGGGAGAGGTCTGGGGGTGTCACTGCCCGGAATTTGAAGTGCTCAGTTCATTTCTCATCGTGACACTGAATCAACACTGAACCAGACAAATGCTGCCACTGTAACCCAAAAATGAGTGGGGTCAGCAGCCCAGGGTGCAGAGGAAAAGCTGCCTGGATCTTCTACCTGTTTTACAAAGGTGACCAACACAACAATGCCATTTTTAATGAGTAATCACTGCTGCTATTTTTAACCATTTTTCATGTACCTTCCACTCATCCATGCAGTATTTATTGATTTAAGGCAGTTTAAAAGAGAATTCCCTTTAAGAATCGTCCCAGAACCTTTCAGTCAATGCAGGGGGTGCAGAGAAAGCTTGGTCATGGAATTAATGCAAGTTTTACCTGGCAGCCTTTGCAAAGGGCACGGCCCAGGCTCTGTCCCAAAGCAGCCACTGGAGCTGAGTGAGTGCCCTGGGAATCCTGTGCCAAATAACGAGCTTTTCCTTGTAAAAATAGCACGGGAGATTTGTGAGCACAGGACCTGATTGGGAAAGGCTGAGTTAGCATAAAAATGTGCAAAATTTGGATATATGCTAATCTGGTCATCTGGGCTCCTTTTATAGGCACTGGAGAGAGATCAGACACTGAGATTAAATGGGATGAATCATTCTCCAGTGATGATCTTTTTCCACTCAAAGGAATCCAGTTCAGCCACTTAGAGCAGATTTCCCATTTCCAAATGGCTAAAAATTCATGTTAGTGGGATCTCCCTCCTGTGTGACTTTGACAAAAGCATTCAGACACCATTGAATTGTTTACATTACAAATCCCACTCAACCTAAGCCCAGGGAAAAAAAAAAACCAACAAAACCCCAACTGTATTAATTTATGGGATGGAAACAGGTTGTTCTTTTTTAGTTTGCTTTGTTTTCATTGCAAGATTTCTAACCTGGGTATGTGTCCAGTCCCAATGCCAGGCTCCCAGGTGAGGCACCCAGGTTCCATTTGGTTTCTCCTGCTTTTCCCACCTGGAAAGGCTTGGCAGGTGCTGATCCTGATGGAGGTCCTGGCTGAGCAGGATCATTCCCAGGGATGAACCAGAGCACAGAAATCCTGAGTGTCCTGCAGGATCCGCTCTGTTTGTTTTTCAAATCAGAAACGCTAAACTGGGGACATCACTAAAAAAAAATCCCAACAACCTGCACAGCTTTAAAAGAGATCAAGTGTGCTTACTGTGTCCCAGTTTGATTTACTACAGTTTAAACAGCTTTTAATTCTCAAGAATGTGGAGGTTCATGTGTGTGGAGGCTTTTCCAGCCCCGGAGTTGGAGCCGGGAATGGCAATCCAAGCTCAGGGAAACCAGGCCCATTTCAAATCAGATTAAAGCAAAAATTAGCAAGTGAGAAAAACCTGAATACACACGAGGACCGTTTTCCATTGATGTGCTCTAATCTGTACTAAAAGGCCCAGGGAATGTTTTAATTCTGTTTTTCTTTAAGGTAGATGTCCAAATTTAATATTGGCCCAGGCAGCCTCAGTTCCACCAAGCCCAGCAGCACTCGGTGCCAGCACTGAGCTTGGACTTCCCTCTAAATAGAACAAATATTTGTATCAGCTTGCTGAGAATGTGAGTAATAGGAAAATTTGCCAAAATTTAAACAAGCTAAACTTCAGTCCTGCCAAAAGCCCCACCATTCAATTTGGCATCATTGGCAGCTCGCAGGCTCAAGAGGGGCCTAAGTCTGGAAGAGCTGGGGTGTTTTTGGCAAACATTAATTTATTTTTCTCTCTCTCCACATTTTGGAAAATTTGTGCTCTCTGTATTAATTTATGATGTCATTAAATAATTCTTTTTGCAGCTTGTATAGAAAGAATGTTTCTTTTGAAGATGAGAACTCCCCTGAGGATGGTTATAGTGAAAAATTCCAGCCAGAGGAAAAAAAAACCTCCTCTCTCCTTGGCCACTCATGTTCCTGCAGTAGTGCTTCAACAGCAAAAAACTCTGCAATATTTTAATTTAAGGACCTGCTCCAAGGAGGTGCCATGCACTTACCTGTGACAAGAGGCAGCCTGAATTCAATGTGGTTGGAGGGTTTTATTCCTGTGATAGCAGGCTGGAAGAGAAACCATGAGCCTGAGACTTGCTGGTAGAAAACATCACATTTTGAACTGATTTGCTCTCTGCAAAGAACAGGATCAAGATTAAAAATCAAAGAAAATGAAATATTGGGAGTGGTACAAGCAAAGCACAAAGCCTTGTCCAACATGAACCTTATTTAATGTGAAAACACTGCCATGAAAGAGAAATGCCTGTAAAACATTCCTGCAGGCACTGGGGTTCAGGTGGTGGTTTCATCACAGGGGTCACAGCCCCTCCTTGCACCAGCACTGGGCAGGACAGCCCAGCCTGTGTCCTACTCAAACCAGAATTCAATTTAAACCTGCCGTGGGCTGCTCAGCCTCACTGAGAAATGAGTGGGGTCACAGCAAGGGAAGGGGCTGCCCCTGGGGCTTTGTGGCACCTTGCTGGGTGTTTGGGGCCTCCAAGCCCCCATTCCTGCCAGCAGGATCCTTTTCCTGGTCGTGGCCAGCAAATGTTCCTGTCTGAGCCCTTTTGGGAATGCCAGGTCAGGTGTCACCGTGGATTTACACAGAGCTGCAGCAAGGATGGAAATTGCCCTCCTGAGCCCGAGCCCACCTTTGGAACCGGGTCCTGAGAGAAGGAAATAAGAAGTAGATTAATTAGTGCAAAGTGCTAATAATGCTAATTCAGTTAAATTCAGGGTAATTGCAGCTTTTGTTAATTAGAAACTTGTTTAATAAAAGAAAAGCAAACCCCACTGGAATGCAAAGAGGAGGACTAGCTACAACAGGTCACAAGGCTCTTGTTCCATACTGATGGGGAAGAGGTTTGAATGAATATTTGGTAAACGCCAGCATTTTTCATCTGCGTTCTTTTTGTTCTAATTTTCCCTAGTTCTCAGCAAACATTAATTTTTGGCTTTGAACCAAACATTGCTGCAGTTTCGAGGAACATTTTCAGTGGGGTTGTATTTACAAACTGGTGGAAAAGTGACATTTCAAAAGAGAAAAATGAGGTGGAATGTCAGCACCGTCTACTTGGGCAGCGACGATTTTAACAGTCCTGAAAGACAAAATTTGACAAATTTATCTTCTAGTTGGGAGGTTCACACTGATAACAGGACACTGGGCCAGATTTGTGTACTAATCCTCAGCCCCTGCCAGCAGGGATGGACACATCCTTGAACAAGTATTTACTGGAGAACAACATGTACAGAGAACAATGTGTGCAACACCATTCCTGCTCTACAGCCTTACGTCAGGCAGGCAGCAATGCCTGATGCACTTCAGCAGAGATGAAAAGCAATATTTTTGTGTTTTCATGCCAAAATCCTAAGGCTCAGTCCTATTCCTGTTGAAGTCAGTAGGAAAACTTTTATAGACTTCAGCATTGCAGCACCAGCCCTTTAATCTTCCCCTCAGCAAGCCCAGCCTGCAGCCTCGGCTGTGCAGGGCAGTTTAGGAATGAGCCACGGAGTATTTGAGTTTGATGGATGACACAGCCACACTGAAAATTGCAGTGTCCTCATGCCCAGGGTATCTGAGCAGCTACTGAGAGAATAACAAAAGTCTAAATCTAAAATTGTGCCGTGTTTAATATCAGTTGTGAGTCTAATACACAAAAGGATAGCTGGATACGTAACAGAAAAATACTCAAACCATTGATTATCCCCTCTAAATCCAAGAGCTCATTTGAGCCTGAAACTTTGGAGCAGATTGCCCTGGACATGAGGAATCAATCACGGGACATCCTGGAAAGGTGATGAACTTGCCTGGTGCATCAGAGTAATCTGAAACAGTCGGTGTGCAGGGGCTGCCCAGGCTGAAGGCAGAGGGGACAGCTCCCGAGCAGCCACGTGCAGGGCAGGAATGGCAGCAGGGAGAGGGAATCCTTTCCATTTACAGTAAAAAATCAAAGTAGCCACAGTGGCTCACCTGATCAGACATCTGTGGGTAAGGACTTGGTCTAAGCCTCACTCACGAGAACCCCAAAGGTGGTGAAGAGTAAAAGGATTTTAGCCAAATAAAAATTCTGCTTGCAATGAGTCTGTTCTTCCTTCTCATCTTTCTGACGACACAGCCAGTTCAAAGCTTGGAGAGAGCCCCCCACTCCCCCTCGCCCTTTCCTTCCCACCATTTATCATTCTGAAGGCAAGGAGACAGGTTAGGGGCAGGAAAAGCTTCCACTGGGATTTCTGTCCAGGATCACAGCGCAGGACTGGATTTACACCCAGCATTAGAACTGAGCACATGCCTGTAGCCCCTCTCCCTTTCCCCACCAGGAACAAAGGGATTTTAACTCTGGATAAGCATTGCCCAAGCTCTCCACGCCCGGAGGTGTCAGTGCAGGGGGCTGGAGGGGTTGGCTTGGAAAGCAAACATTGTTCTTTAGGACATACAGGACATTCAGCACGAGGCAGTGAGGGCTGGAATACTGATATCCCTGTGGACCCACTGACCATCCTCCCCGGAGTGCTACAGAAATCTGGGAGCAGCAGAGACATAAAAGCACGAATGAGGAAACTGAAATACCCCAAACCCAAAGCTCTGAGAATTCAGGGCAGTAGGAGCTGAGTGAGCAGTGCTGTGAGCTCACTGTGGTCAGTCTGCTGCACACAGCCCCCTCTCCTCCTACCTCATGCTGGGTTAAACGTGCAAAGAAGTCTCTACTAAGATCTCATTTAGACCAACTAAAACTGGAAATCAGCAGATGTGGAGCTAAACCCCCACACTTACTTGTATTCCTCTCAGCTGGGAGAAAACAGCTTCCATGGCAGGCTATGGACTCCATGAAACTCAGGATTTACAAATGCTCCTACCCCCAGCAATGACCCAGCCCTTAGTGAATGATTTGTTTCTCTCATGCATAACACAGAAATAACATCCCCTCACCTCTGGGAAGTAGTTAATTAGATTGTCCCAAAATCAGTTTTCATCCTATTAACAGCAAAAGAAGGGGAAGCAGGAGGTCAGGGACCAGGAATTAAATACAGGGAACACATGAGCTGGAAAACTTAAAGGAGGACAGAAAGGGAGAAAAATAAAACTAAAAAAAAAAAATATAAATGTTCTTTTCTTGCCAAGGAGCAAAAGCAACAGGCAAGGAGTTGCAGTGTTGGATGGGTTATGAGTTGTGTTCACTTCAGCATCACCGAGTGTGGAGTCAACAGCAGTGACATGGAGAGGTTGAGGTTGTCCTGTTCACTTCTTTTTGCTGCTTCTCTTCTCATCATATGGATAACACAGCCATGCTTCTCACAGCTTGAAAAACAGGTCTCTGAAAACGTGCAAAAAAGGAGAAAAGTAATTTTTATCCCATTTAAGACAGACTAAACATCCCCTTCCTCCTGGGATCTCTTATTTCTTCTTCGTTTAAGTTTCAATTTTGCAGGTACATGGGCAAGTCCTGATCATCACACTGATGTTAATAAAAAAATCCTATTAATTTCCAAATAACAGGATATTCTCCTTTCACAGATCCTGTATGACCCTTTCCTGACAGGCTAATACAGTAATAATTCCTTACTTGACTCCAGCACCACATTCAAACGTTTCCTTGGAAATACTTTGTTCCTTTCTGTTGTTTCTAACTGTGGACTGAGATCCTTGTGTGGCAGTGATTCCTTGAATTGGTTTTCCACAGCTGAGCTTCTCTTGTGTCCTTCCCAGTTTTCCTTTCCATAGATACTGGAGTGCACCATTTCAATGAATCATGCTTTCTTCTAATAAAATATTATTTGAGTCTGATGCCAAGGCCAGATTTCCATAAAAGACATTCAGAATGAGTAATAAGTACAACAAAAAGGGTTTTTATTCTTCTGTCTTTCCTTCCCCACTCTCATTTTTGGGGGTCAGAGACTCCTTAGAAGATCAGTGGCATTAGAACTGGTACTTTATATCTTTAGTTTTGTTTAAGAGCTGCCTTTTCTGCTGGTCCATCAGCTAAGCAGGGAGGTGTTTCCATCTTCCTCATGCTCCTGAGCAGGGCCATCAAGAGTTTAGTTATTGATTCAACAAAATATCTTATTTCTCTGACCTTCCTCACCCCAGTTCCCAAAGCCAGGAGCCAGAGGAGCTGCCAAGGGTCAGGACAGAGAACCCCCAGGGGAAAAGACTTCCCCAAGGGAAATCTCCTGGTGATCCCTCTCAGCCTCCCACCTCCCCTCTTGGCAAGGTGAAGACCCAACAGGAAAATGTTCAAGCCAATATTTGGGACATTTCCAAGGCAGAGCAGAGCTGAGCCAGCCTCCCTGGCAGCAGGGCTGGAGAGCTGGAATGAGGGATTTGGTTCCTGGCTGTGGATAACCACTGCCCAGAACTGCAGCAGGAGGATGGAAGTCAGCAGAGAGCACAGCAAACTCCAGCTTGTAAAAGTCACCCTGGCTTAACAACGGGGATACACAGAGGAGTTGCTGTGTAGGACCCACTGCCACAACTCCTCTGCACACTGAGGGCTCCTCTGCTTTGGGTATTTGTTGCTAAACTGGCAACATCTTCAACTCTTCAAGGTATCAGCAATGCCTTTCATGTGTTGGTACCATGCCCCGAGCAGGGAACAACTGGGAATTGCCAGTGTAAAGTGATAGTAAAGGCTGTCCTCACATTTCATTTAATAGGGTACATTCCTTTGTGTAATATTGCTGAAAGTCCCTCAAATATAAGTGAAATAAAAACTGTTCTTTTACTTACTGCTAATAACAGCCAGTCGTGCTGTCCTTGAGAGCCACATATAAAAACACTCAAGAAATATTTTCAAATGGTAAAATACTGCACTATAAACGAGACTTCTGGAGATGTTACCTAAATTAGCCTCGTTCAAATGCCTTTGTGATATTTAATCATAATCATAAAAGTCAGAGTGCTTTTGCCTTTCCATCAGAAACCAGCCTTATATGTTTTGCTAGTCCCAGCTCCACACTGGCTGGGTGTCGTGGTGTATAATTTCATAGACACAAAGACACTTCACTACCATAGCTCTCATTATTAAACAATATATTTTAATTGTCACCACCTTTCTCATATAGACATGGTCCAAAATCTGCCCTTATTGGCTTCGACTGAGCTCCACAAGGGATGAATTTGGCTCAATATATATAAAAATACAGCAAGTTGAGTAATAAAAAGAAATGTTTGGGTTTCTTTTTTTATAGCAGCCGGGGTTTTTTTGCCATACGAACACACAGGCCTGGCCAGTAAAATCCCCTGATAAAGGACTGAAGTGTTTAAGACTTCATATGCAGAATAGCCCATGGTGTTTAATTACAATAGCAAAGATGCCATGCTATAAAAGCCTTTCTTACCTGGAGAAGGGATCCATGCTCTCCAATGAAGCTTAATTACCCAGGACATGCTGAGCTTTCCCCTCTGGCAATAACCTCTAACACCAATAACTCCGCTGGTTCTTTTGACATCTGAATAGCTGAATATTGTTAATTTTTGCTCTAATTTCCTTATTTGGATTACAGCTTTTCAGTGGTTTACTTCTGATGAAAGTATTGAGCATTAGAAGAGCTTCGTTCCTGGGACATTCCTCTTTCTTTCTTCCACTTTTCCCTTGGAATTTCGTGCTCTCAGCCTGCTCTGGCTCTCCTGCTCCCCCATCTCCTTCCCAGCACACTTGGCTCCAGATGGAGATTTATGCATTTCCCCTCCTGTGATCCTTTCCTGCTCCACCAGCAAGGTTTCAGCTTCATCCCAGGCCCAGAAGATGCAAATTTCTGCAGAATGAATTTACTTTAGACTTTAAAGGAAAAGCTTTACCTGGCTGCCAAGCACTCCCCAGTCATTGGTTTCACAGCTCTCACACACAAACACAGGGCACAGCCCAGTAAAAATCCCCATCCAACTGATATTATTTTGGGGAAACCGAATCTTTGTTATTTATTGAGTTCTATCAGATTTATAGCTCACATTTCTGCTGAACTTTTATTGATTCATAAGGAGACGATTCCATCTTTACCTGGAAAATGCTGCTTTTTCAGGGAGGGGAGGAAACCTCTCCCTTGGAAAACACTGGGATCTCGAGCCATGATTTAGAACCATCACCTGCATGATCCTCCTCATCCTCACTCCTGCATCCTCGGCTTTTGATGGAGCCAATTTCCTGAGTGCATGTGAAAGCCTGTGGCTGCAGCCTGGAACAATCCTACCTCAGTGCTTCCCTTCTGTTGTTGATCCTTTAATTTCCTCCAGCCGACTCCTGCAGGGGACTCACAGTTTTATGCTACTCTTTTGGACTAATCATTTACAACTGACTTGAAAAAAAAATCCAAATCCCTTCTCTGCTGCTACTGCTCGATGGAAGGGTCACTAATTGGGATGTACTTCCAGCCAAAAGGCAACACAGGCTTAACAGCAGTTCACAGCAACCTGAAAATTCTGCCCAAAGCTTTCTAACCAGACCAGTTATTTAGAATTTTACTCCAAAAATTAGGGTTGGAATCCATAAAATTCCTCTGCAGTGCAAATTTTCACACCTTGAAAAGCCAGACAAGCAGAAAGTCATATAAAACTGATTAATGGATGAAATCACAGTATCAAGATCTCTTCTGATGTTGGGAATGTTACACACAGGGCTCTTATCATGGACACAGTTCTGGGTATGAAAAATACAAAATTGAAAAGTATCTGCAGTTACAGATCTGGAAGAAAAGCACAAGCTGGATTGGAAGTTTACAAACTGTGCCTTAGGGGGAACTGTTGCCTAATGACAAAACAGGAAACAAGATGAAATACAGAAGGGACATACATTAATTTCTCTGAATTATTGATGCTAGTGCTCTGTAAAATGGAGATCAAAACAGTAATTTTATTATGTAAGAAAACCAATATTCATTTAAGGCTATTTTAGTAAAAAAAAGTATTAAAGTCTAACTTAAAGCTGAGAATCTGACCAACTCTTGGGCAACAGCCTTATTAATTTATCATGTTAATTATGTAATCACAGATGCACATCCTTCCAAATATTTTTTTAATAGTGTAGTTTTTCTGAGTTGTGCTAATAACAACTATCACAACAGTTGTGACTTAAACACACAGACATGAATGATCAATTATTATAATTCTCTCTGCATTTCTATACATTACAGGTGATAAAACTGTTCTTGAAGAATTATTTTATTGCATTAAAGGATGAATTTATATAACAGTTAGATGCATTTTATACACCAGTAACCACTACAAGCTATAGTTAAACCTTTAAATGAATACAAGCACATTTCTTGAAGTGAAAACAAGCCCACAGTAGATTTTCAAGACCAGAAATGGGGTTTGCAGCTATTTCTGCCTGTATCAGCCAGACTCACCCTAAAAATCAGTCAATTCAACACTTTCGCATGCTCATGATAAAAAAACCTGACATTCAATTTAAAAATATTCTGGCCTCCTAAACCAAGTGTATTCCAGACTGCTTTAGGGACCAGAAAGGAGACTCTAGGGATGGAAAGGAGGAGCTGGAGGGGCTGGAGGATGGCTGAGGGGCTGGCAGTGCGTGGCAGACGCAGCGCGAGCGCGGCCGATTTACGCGCTGCTAATTCCTCCCTGAGACCATCAGCCTGAGACCCGTCTGATTTCAGCAGGAAAATCTCTGCATGGAGATCAACACTGGGCTCAGGCATAAGATCCTAATTATTTGAAAGGCATTTGTTTTCATAGCTTTTTTTTTTTTATGTGTCCAAGTCGATGGCATTTTAATGCCTTATTAAAAGGTTGTTTTACAGCAGCCCGTCTGTTCGCTCTCGGTGCCCATGGCTGTGCTTTGTGCACAAGGATTTCAGCTTCCACGCTGGCCAAAGAAATATTTTCCAAATTCCCTGTAAAAGTCGTGGATATTTCCTAAGACAAATAGTGGGAGGTTTTTACCTGCTCTAATTTGCCATTGATAGGGGAGATAGGATATGGATGTGTGTGTATGTCCCTCTGTTTATGGCCTGCTTGCAAAAAGGGTTTGTGTTCATTAAAGGATATTCTTGCTAGCTCGGGCCCAGTTTTATAGGGCTTTTTTAGTTACATAAACAAATGGAAATGTTTTCATTTCTGTTTTTCTTTAATTCAGTTGAAATCACAGCAAGACAAAATATGCCAACGCTCCCCTACCATGTTTTCAGCCCAGACGTTGCCATGTGGGGTCTCTAAATGCACAAGAAGTTAAAAAAAGAGGCAATTCAAACCTTGAATAAAATTGAATTGATGAGAAGTTTTTATATTAAATTACTTTGAAGGGCATGTAAGGTAAACAAACATTCAAAAGTGAAAAGGAAGATAAAAATATGTTTACCAGCATTTGGAAAAATCCCAGTGAAATATTTCTTTTAAACATATGGTGAAGCCTTTCCTTTGTTGCAGTCAAATGGCAGAACCCCCACTGAGTTCAATGGGGCCAGAATTTGTACCCAGGTAGCTCCTTCCCATCCCTTACACATAAATATGGTGCTGGACAGCAGCTTGGTTGGGGTTGGCATTAAATAATTAAAGTCCTTTACTTATCTGTCTTATTAGTCCTGATGAATACATGGCATGGATCAGCAAAATTCCTCTAAGATAAAATATCATCTGAATTGCCTGGTTTCAGCTCTGGAGGGTTCTGTAGCAGCAAGCAGTAATGAACAGACGAGGGAAGCAGCCAGACCTACAAAAGAAATAGTATTTTAAAAGGACTGTACTTAGGGGGGAAAAAAGGGTTTGCCTTTGTACATAAAGAGCTCTATTCATTAAAAGAAGTTTTTACAAATGTGGTTATTTGAAATAGTTGAAAAGTGTGAAATACACTTAAAATGAGTAAAATTTGTGGGTTTTCCTATGGGTTAACTATGTGCCATACTAATAAAGCTCTCCTCACACCTCTTCCTACCTCAGAGTCTTTGGCCTCATTCTGCAAGATGTTTTGAATTGAGGGAGCTCAGCACTTCCCTGGAGTGGAGCATTAGCCCTGCAAGGCCCAGCTCTGTAAAGATTTAAAGGAATGCTGAAGAAATGCTGTGAGCTGGGCACTGAGTGAGGCACAGAGCAGTGTCCTGACACTCACCGTGAGCCCTGTGCCAGCACAGCTCCTGGGGAGGAGCTACTCCGAGGAGCAGCTGCTACACTGAGCAGCTCAGTAAAGGAGACATCAGAGCAGAGACCAAGTCACCCAAATCACAAACAGTACCTCAAACCTTCTTGCAGGCAGCCCCCAGCAGGTCAAATTTTAAAACAAAAATTGCCTGAATTCTGTGTAGGTGCTCAGACCTCTTGTTACTCCAGGCTCCAAGCACCTCTCAAGTACAAATTATATGTATATATATACACATACTGATTCAGAGACCCCAATATCAGGCACATGTCACACCTGACTCTGCTATTTCATGATAACGTGCTGGTTTCTGCAGGAGGCTCTCCCACATCCAGTGCTCTCCTTCCCATTTGTGTTTTTAAAACCTACCTGGCACTTACACTGTATAAAACCCACATCAACAGCTCGTACATGAAAAAACATCCCTGCTTCAGGTTTCGTGAAAGGTGCCCCTGTGATGCAGGGGATTGCTGGATAACCCAGAGGAACCCAGCAGGACCATGGATTTACATGGGAACTCGTTCAACAGAGGGTTTATAAAGTGATGAAGATCTTTACAGGACTCATTTCCCAGTGTTTCACCCTTCCTGCTCGTTGAAGAAGGCTTCCAACAGCTTTAGAATGAAACCAAGGTGTTAAAATCTGATTATTTGTAAGTACCCAATTTCCAAGCTTTTGTCCTTGCAGTTTCCAGCCACCACTGATGTGCAGAAGCTGAGATACCAGTGTTTAACAGAAATGTGTTCAAACCCCTTTCCCCTCGGTTCTGTAACTCTGATATCTGTTGCTGCACATGTCAGTGAGACTCCTGAAATGTAACATGACACCTCCAGGGGGGTTTAGGTACAGAAGAATAAGACATTTTGGAAAGCATGACTTAGATACAAAAATCTAAAAGCTCAATCTCTGTTGTAGCAAAATCCCCTCAAATTTTCACAGCACTTGGTTTAATGTAGCAAGAAAATTATCAGTCCTTTACTTAGTTCACATGCAGATCATAATGATATTTTTTATATGAACAAGGATAAAAACACATGGTATTGTAACAGCCCTTCACTAAGGTACAGATTTCCTTTGCTTCATCCAACAGTAGAGATGGAGAATTTAATAACAGAATCATCTTCCTGAACACTAACAAATTAATAAATTTCCATTTATTGCTGTATATTTATGCCAGGAGAGACTAATGGAGGATAGAGCCACATGTTTCCTCAACACAATTGTGCTGTTTAACAAAGTCCACAGCACGAATCCCAGAACAGGAGCTGATGTCTTCACCCACTGCTCCAAATCCCTGTCCCAAAGGGAAGACTTCCAGGAGAGCCACTGGGATAACTGGGCATCAGACTTTGTCAGGGGTTCCCAGGTGACCTTTTCCTGATGTTCTGGGTAGGGCAGCACTGGGGAGGAACCCCCAAAGTTGCTCTCTGGATGAAGCTGTCCCTGAGCCTGTCTGACACCACAGAATCCCAATTCCTGCCTTCACATCCTGCCAGGGTTTGGCCAACCCACACATCCCTCTCCAAAGGCACCACGGTGAGACCTTCTCTGGATTTAACCACTGTCAGAGGTTCTTTGAGCAGAATGTGAATTTCTCTCCTGAGAACAGGAACATTTTGTTGTAATAAGCCCCTGTCCCCTCCAGTGCTTTGATTCCCTCTGGCAGTGCTGCCCCCGGGCTGGGAGCGTCGGCATCTGTGTCCAGCCTGGAAGGTGTTTGGAACGTGGGGAGGTGAAAATGGGAGCAGTTACAAGAGGTTTTGTTAAAAAACATTTTTGAAAACGTTAAATCACACTGTGCCAGCCACTGAAATGGTTTCCTTCTCACCAAACTCACGCCGTGGTTTTACAATATTAACAAAGCCACAAAAAATCTGCCTGAAATAGTAGCAGTAATCCTTAAAAAAATCCTTAAAAAAACCTTCACCTGAGTGGCACTGGCTGGGGAGCTGCTCAGGATGTTCCTGTCTTCATTGTCCTTTTGTCTGTGCAACCATTCCCTGGCTGGCTGTGTACTCACAATTAATCACTTCTGCCTCCAGTGGCTCCCTTGCCTTTGGAACTGATGGCAGGCTGATGGCTTGCAGTGTATTACAGACCATTTGTAAATACATCAGTTCACACCTCAGTGTTGTACTTGGTACCAAGACACCATCTAGAGCTAATCTGATCCAGGCAGGCTGGAGCACAGCTCCTTCCCATCCTCAAAAGGCAGCAGGTGCTGGGCCAAAAGTCATCTTTTTCAAGTTGCAGTAGGTCTTGTCCTGCTCTGGGAGCTGTTCCCTCCCCTTTTTCCTGTAACTTGGCTCTGCAGGATCCACTCCAGCCACCATTTGACTTTAATCAGAACTGTGAGTGAGGTCCAAAAACTGTTGAAAGCTCATTTATCCATCCCAGTTCACTCCCTTGATGCCCAGTAGCACTTTCTGACAGCGAGGTGCTGGGAATGGGTTGGTTTCCCTCAGAATCCATCTGTGGTACACCACTGTGTGCAGCCTGTGTGTTTATTGGATTCAGAGAACTGATTTTTAAGTGGAAAAAACTTCTGGAAATCTAAACAGTACCTTGGAACTGGGATTGTGGCACAGCTGTGGTGACTTTAGCCCTGTTCACACAAGTACCAGCAGCAATGGCACCTCTACCTTCAGTAGAGGCTTGGAGGCTCTGTGGATCCTGGAGGTATTTCCTGAACCTTTAGGACTTGTATTGACCTCCTGGCTGTTGTATTTTCGAGGTTACAATTAGTTGTGAAAGCTGGAGCAAAGCCAGAGCAAGTACACCCACTACAGCATCACATGAAATCACCTGAAATCTTGCTGCAGCTCTGCATTTAAAGGACTTTACAATTCAAATTGCTTAGTGCAAGAGAAAATCATGCCTCAAATCTAGCAGCAAAGGTTTCTGCAAATGCTTGGCCCTTAAAATACAATTTCCACCACTTTAACCTTTACGTTGGTGAAAAGATACTGCCACAAGCAGCTGCTGCAGTAGTTGACTGCTGCACTAGGAAAATCTCCTCGCTCCAAATCAGTTATCTGCAAATTCTATGCTTCATCTGAGCCACATAATTAAAGAAAATTTCCAGGGATTTAGTCTGTAAGACAGTACTTCCAGCTTGTATTACTCAATTACCAGCCATAATGATCTCCAAATCCTTCCATAGCTTATCCATCATTTTAGTTACATTTCTTGCTCAGAGAGGATGACTTTTCTAAATCAATTTCCCCACCTTTGGAAAGCCCCATGTCTGCCAGCAGTCACTCTCCCTGCTTGAGCCCAATTTATTCTTTTTCAGCCCACCTTGTCCAATAACTCCAGTTTGAGAAAGGGGACTTTATTCCATTCCTTTCCCAGATCCCAATATACATTCAGAAAGTAAACTGACCAAATCTAGAGAAAAGCTATAAGCTTTATTCTCATTCCTCTGGAGCTCAGCACTTTCAGCTTCATGTCCTCACATTCCCTGAACTGATTGAAGAACATTCCCCAGACATTTCTGAGGCTCTGTCCTGGCCAGCCTCAGAGCAGCTTTTATGGCCAATTTTTTCATAAATCTAATATTAAACTGAACTACTTCCTTTATTTTTTTCCCAGCTGCCAATTTTCCTTGTTTTACAAACGAAGATTATCACTTTTCCTAATTGTGCAGTAAGGCCAGGGATCAGATTAGGATTGTCCCTTTTCATCATTCACTTTACAAACAGGACTTGAGTTACAGGATTTGGCTGCCAGGAGCTCCAGTTTCTGCCCACCTTTCCAGTCATTCATCAGGGCTGTGATTTGAAAGGACCAGATGTGCTCCTCCTGAAGCCCAGAGCTCAGATGGAGAGGGTTTGTTAGTTTGTAAATTGATCTTAAATATCCCATGAAAATTATTCTTAAATTTCAGATTACAAGTTTGTTTCTCATCCTAATTTCTCATCTCACAGAGATCATTGGCTGACAATCAGTTGTTACACTGTGAGCTTCAAATGTGATCTAAGATTCTTTGATTTGCTTCCACAATGAATATTTTAGCTTCTATCTTCATCTGACCAAGACTTTGCTCCTTTCTGCAGTTTTCTGGGAAGCTCTCTGGGTGATGGCAGTCAGACATTGTCAGTTCAGCCTTGAGGGTCTGTATCCAGCCTTCCCACCTGGCCTGGGAATTCTCTAGATGTCCCCAAAACTTTCTTTCTTATCACAGGTCTCAATCCTTCCAAAAAGGGCTTCCAGATGTTGCAGATTCTTGTTGCAATTCCATCTGGCCACCTTTGATTTCTGAGTGAGCCCTGCAGAAAACAAGGGACTTGAGGAAAAAAAGAGAAAGAAGAGAAAAAAGAAGCAACAACTTTTCAGATACTGGTGTTTAAAAACACTGTCTGGATGTTCTGAATTAATATTGTGTTAGAAGAAGCCAAATGGCTGCATGCCAGGGCTCAACCCAAGGTGTATTTTTATGGCAAAGCTATAAACCCACAAAATAAGTGGTTTATAATGGAAATTCTGACACACTTTTAATATTAAGAGCAGAAATGTACTGGTTGTGGCAAGTAAGTATTTGACAGCTGCAGCACTCACCTGTCAGCTGCAGTGCCTGAACAATCCATCCTGATGGGAGGATTCCTCCTTTATCTCATCCTGCTCCAGCCACACGGTTTGGGGGCAGATGGGTCCAGCCCTACTCAGCCATTCATCCTGGAGCCTTTCAAACCCCTTTTTCTGGCTGATTACAGGGAAAAGCAACAACTGGGATTCCCAGAGTTCTGCAGTGTGCTGGAGCTCAGCCTTGGCTCCAGGCAGAGCAGCCTTCAGCAGCTGAAAGATGGGAGGTTTTCTGTGCCACTGCTCCTTTTGAGTGGCACTTCCCACAGGGAGACAAAGTCAGGGAGAACTGTGGGACTGAGCTGTCAATCAAAACCAAAATCCATCCCTGGAAAGTTGTTGATATCAGAGCTATGGATCAGTCCTGGAGAAAGGAGCAACCTTGAGCAATATTTAGGATACTCTGTTAGTTTATACAGGCAGAGAGATCATTGATAAGCTGTGAAAGTGCTAACAACAGAAAATATTGGCAACAATGAGAAAGGAGTAAAATGAATTTCCTAAGGCTGAAATATCACACAAATGAATACTACACCTAAGGCAGTTTAATTGCAGAAAAGACAGGGAACAGTTTTATTCTCACAGGAATGTTCTAACTCGTCACCTACATCAGCAGTCTCCCATCAATAAATCATTTACAACGTATAAATATATATATATGGGGAAAGCAGGAGGGAGAATTAGATATATTCAATTGACAATATTCAATACAATGGTGTGTGCTGGCTCTAGATCTGATCTCTCTGTATGCCATTAATTAAAGCTGAGATTTCCAAATATAATTAGGGGGGTTCTGGATGCTTTTGCCATCCCAAACATCCTGATTTGCAGTCACGTTGTTCAGGAAAACCCAGAAAGGAAGGAGTCAATCTTTGATTGCCAGAATGGAAGCAGAGACCTGTGTACACACACTTATATACACAGCTTGAACTTATTTCATACTTTACACAGCAGTCACAGAGAAAAGACTGGGAGTCAAAGTGAAGGAAATCCAAACAGCTGACAAATAAACACAGGGTGATGGATTCAGCTCCCCAAGTAGCATGAATGCCTTCTATGCTGTAAATTAACTTCTGCCCCTCCTAATGCACAGATTAACTACAGCAGCAGAGAACAATGCAGAAACTCTTTTAAATAAAACTAAGAGAAAATGAAAACCAAATCACACATTACTTAAAAATAATCTGTCTGGAGATGAACTAAAGTATTTGTGACTATGAACAGGAATTCATACCTTTACTTCCAGCATCTTCAATTAACACCCCTAGGAAATTTAACACAATTAAAGTTCTGGAGGGTGTGCTGGATCCAGGGAAGCAGAGCCTGGGGCACACTAACTGGCTGCAGTCTTTAGGAGAATCGAAGAGCTTAAAGACATTTTAACTTGCATCTTGAGGATATTATTCACAAATGTACACTGGCTTAGCTTGGTAGATTCTAAGGGCATTCATAGCATGCCTAGAAATTAAATCAAAGCTAAAAAAGCCATTGTTGTGTGTGAAATCACAAGCAGGCTGCTGGTCTCAGACGGGAAATGCTCCGTGGTCCTCCACAGAACTTCCTGGAAAAACCAAACGCTGCTGTGATTGAAGGCAGGACTGAAACATCACTCCAGGACCAAAACAAAACGTGGAACACAGGGTGATGGAGATGGAGAGACAGCACACAAAGGAATCTTAACAAAACTACAACGAGACACCTCAATAACCTGGCAATTAGGAGCTTTCAAAGGGCTGCAGATTCCGAAGACAGTCAATGCTTGGACAAGTTTGTGCTTTCCACACTGGACACAAGAGAGGGTGAGCTGAACCCTGCCCAGGAGACAGACCAGGAACACCTCCAGGTTCTGGGCTCTGCTTGCCTTTGGAAATACAGCTGGGATGTGGCACTGAAATGCAGCAGCTCCTCCTCGCATTAGGAGATCACTGCAAGGTAACACAACCCCTCCTTTTATCACTCACAGCCAATGGTGTGGTGATAAAAAGTGCCACACCAAAAGGTGGCACAGAGCACGTTGCTGCTCACTTGAAGGATCTCTAATGTCTGTGTATCTACACACCCCTACGTTAATTATTTTAGTGGCTCTGTTATGATAAAAGGTGAATGAGGGTATTTTTAATATTTTGGAGATGGAGGTTAACACAAACTTCTGTCATCAACAGGAACAGAGGATCCTGCCTTCGTCCCGTTTCTTCTGAGCAAGTGGTGCCTTTTGTACTTTGGTCATTTCCTTCAGTAAAGCTTTTTGGGTGCTCCAAGTTAGAAACTAATTTTTAACCTATAAAATCAGCTCTAATGCCCTGCTGTGCTGAGGAACAGCATCAATGTGTCTGGGACAAGAGCTGGAGAGTTTGATTTTTCTGAGATCAGGTTTTGCTTTATGATTAGTCTCATCTATTTCTGGGTGAATACTTAGGTTAATTTTAAAATATAAATTCATATTAGTTTAATCTCCATTTGGATGCTATTGGAAAGGAGCCCCAGCGTGGGTACAAGCCCAGCTGTGCCTTGCAAACGAGGAAAAGGAAGGGGATTGACAGCAGCTCTTGTTGCTCCCCAGCCCAGCTCTGCAGATCTCCAACAGCCACAGTGCTTTCCTTGGACCAGCTTCCCTCCTTTTATTAGCTCCTAGCTGCTTTTCTGGGGAAGAAAATCAATGGAAACTGGATTTCTCAAAATATTTGTTTTGGTGTAAAACAAAGATAGCCCAAGAAAAGTACTTCAGGCAGAAATCTCATGACTGAAAAATTAGACTGGTAAGATTTTAAGACCAAGTTAAAAGTTATGGGTTTTCTTGGGTTTACTTTCTTTGGAAGCAACAGAAACCTACAAACTCTTTTTTGGTGCAACAATGCTCAGGACCCTTGAGGGTCTCAGCATCACCTTCTGGCATGATTTAAATCAGGAGATTTTTCTTAAATGATTTTAATTATTAGATTCAAATAATTTAGATTTCAAGACAGATACACAACTTCCACCACTGAGCTGTAAAAGGTTTAACAACTCAGACCCCTACAGTCCAAGCAGCAGAAGAGCTCCAATATTCCCTCAATGGCACGGGAGCAGGATATGGAAAGTTGGAAGGTCAATGGAAAAACTCCGTGCCACAGGAACTCCATTTTGTTCCATTTTGAAATCACATGGGGAAAATAAAGGGCTGGAAGCCATGAGTACAAACACAACCCCAAGCAGGGGGGGTGCAGCAGTCAGGGAGCTGCTGCAGCTCCGGGGTTGCGGTGGGAATTTGGGGATTTGGGGATTCTGCTTTGTCGGCCACTCACAGCACTGAGCAAACCCCACTTACCTGGGCCCTGCACCAAGAGCAGATGCAGCACTTGTGAACGTGTCCCGGAGTCTGGAGGGAGCAGAGAAGCCCTAAAAGCCCAGAGACAAAGCTGAACCTGCTCCTCAGCCTTGGGGAAGGCGGGCTGTGCCCAGGGCTGGGCACGCTGGACCTGCCCGGTCCCGGGGTGGCTCTGCAGGACCAGCCTGGCCCAAAATCCCCACCCAGCCTGGGGGACGAGGCCATCCTGCCAAAGCCCGAAAAGGAGCCTTTGTTCAGCCCCTCATTCCCTGTCTGCAGCTGAGGGAAGAAACCCCAACATTCCCACGGCGAGCGCTTGGCTTACCCAAAACACGGGAGGTCCTTTCCCCGAGCAGAGGACAAGCCCAGGAATAATTGTGAAAATAAATACTTCAAAACTTGGCTCTCTTTCTTCACCTCCACAAAAAGGAACAGTTAAATCCATAACCCAAAGTTTCAGACTAACTTTTATAAATTATTTCTCCTCTGCAAGAGTTAAGCAGCGTTTCTTTGATCTTTGTGTATGAAATACTTCAACTTTCAGGGTAATCACAGTCGATGTCCACTCTCATTTTAAAGTATAATTTGTGGCTTCAGTATTTACAATGTTATTTTGATGAAACACAAAAAATATAATTCATTCAATATTGTTTATGTCTGGTTTGAAGTCCCAGATGTTACAAATTGAAGTTCAGATATTCAGATTTTTCGCATATTTTGGAATTTTAAACTGTGCCTATGTGGGACAAAATTTTTGCCTTCCCAAGGCTCCTTCCCTGACTGATCTCCAGCTGATTTCAAGGTGGTTTGGTTTCTACCTGTCAGCAGAAGACAGAAATTGGCTAAAAGAAAATTCTGTATCATGTTAAGGATTATTTTGCTTTCAAAGTAACATTATCCTGGAAGTCTATATAGTATAAACCACATAGAAAAGGAATATTTATATATTAATTATTTCCATACAAAAAACCCCTGATTTTTCCTATCAGTGTAATATTATTGTACCACGTACACGGGGCTGTCTGAAAAGGTGAAACCTGGGGTATAAGGTGGGAGAGAACACTCAGAGTTTAGATTAACAGGAAATAAAGAGCTGGAGGATGTTCATGGACTCTAACACGAAGCACAGCAACAATTTAAACAAGGATCAATAAAAATAAAAGTTTACATTGACAGAAATATTCCCTAATATAACACGTCATTTTGCACGTAGTAATAATTTAAAAAAAAGAAAAAAGGATTGGCTCAACTCTGTAAATAATGGGAGCACCTATAACACTTTCATGTTTTCCTGTCTTATTTGTGATTTTATAAGATTGGATAAATTGTACTACCTTTTATTTCCTTAGGAAGAACATCTCTGTTTGAAAGCATAAGCTCTGCAACACCCCTCATGCAAACAAGGACTGGCCAAGGAGAGAGCAGTGTCTTTTTTGGGCATGACTTCACTGTATCCCTTCCAAAATAAAACTGGTATGAGAGGACAGAGAATTCCTTCGGGTAAAAACCTGTGTTTTATGTGTAGCAGCATTCATCTCATCCACTTTTAACAGACAGAAATGCAGAAGGACATCTCCAGAGCCCAGAAAGGAGAACAGCTCTGAGGGCAGGTGAGCTTTGGTCACCAGACAATGAATTTTCCCAAGAGGCACCAACAAAATTAGAAATAGGCGCCAAAGATAAAGCCAATTAAACACTTATAAAAAATAGCACCATCCACTATCTGTGCTCCTTTCCAACAGGCACCCCCATCTGGAATTTATTCTTGGGATGCTCGTTGCTCCTCACAGGTCCAAGCTCCCCATTTCACACCAGGGGAGGACTGAAAGCGCTGGGATCCGGGGCCGGAGCCCGGCGGATTTCCCAGGGATGCACTAATGTGTCAGACTTGTAAAATAGCTCTTAGTGCTGCAGCTCCATTTAGAGAGGGACGGAAACTCACTTTAAATACTTAAGGCTTTAATATCTAGTCCATTACTCTGCAGAAAGGTCTTGTAAAGAGTCAATTATGGGATACTTCTGATTTGATCCACATGCAAGGGAAATCCGCTCCTTTGCCTTTAAACCTCGGGACTAAGTGTCCTGTTTAAATAATTAGTGACACTTTTTCTTTGATCAAATTGATTCACATTGTTATTCTTTTATGTTAATTTAAAGCTTAATCCATGTAAAATCCAAGACAGATCTTAATCCATCATTCAGAGGGCTTTTACAAAAAGGCACCATCATGAGATTGTCCAGAAAACAGGACAGGTTAAAGACAGTAGTGAACCAAATTGAGGTAAAATGCCCTTTTTTTTTGGCCTTCTAAAAACCTGTGAATGACCAACCAGTTAATAGCAGTAGCAGGGTAACAATTTGGAAATAATTGTGAGTGGAGACACAAAGCTGGCAGCTGCTCTAGCCCAAACCCCATTCTCCAGCATGTTTAATAATGAAGCCAAAATCTGGGCGTCTCCTGCTATTAAAAATGTGTTAATAATGGAAAATATTTTAAAATAAACTGCAGTTACTTTTACTTATATTCTTGTTTTCTCCTCAAAGCTTAGTTGCCCAGGTTACAGGGAAGTTACCAGCAACAAAGTTGGAATGGTTTTCAGACAGAGCTTGTTAAGGTGCTCAGCCAGTAGAGCATGTAGAAAAAAAGCACTCCCAATATTTATAATTTCATGTCCATATTTTGGTAAGATTTCTTTAAATCTATGAATGAGAGGCTGATAATGCAGTTACCTCTATAAGTCCATAAATATTTAAGTTTTGCCCATGCCCATAAATTCCAGAGGCCTTGGCAACTCTTTACTCGCTGTACATATTCAAATAATTAAAATTAGAATCTCTAAACTGAGGTAAAAATTAGTTACAATCTTACTGGAAAGTGACCTGATAATTTCTGGATATCAGTTATATTCTAACCATAACATTTCAGACGTTTGTGTGTTTTCTGATAATAATTAAAAAGTTGTGTTTCTAGACAGCAGCATTGCTGCAAAATGACAGATGAGGCACAAGAATTACTTTGCTAAAATACTGCTGGATGTGTCTTCAAAAGACTCCACGGAGGACTTAAACCCTCCAAGTGTCTTTCTAAAATATTACTGCAACACTGCAAAGGACATAACAACAGAAAATATTCCACAATAACAATAACAAAAAAAAGTCAAGGCAAACAAGATGATGGTTTTGTTTATCTCCATGACAAAATCCTTGAGTAAATTATTTTCTACAGTGACTAACAGAAGGTAATTGCTGCAAAATTCCCACTTGGGGATGAACAGCTGGGTCTGGAGGACCTCTGCTGTCCGGGGACTGTACAGCCACACATTCCCAACACCAGCTCTGCTCTGCAGCCTCGGGGAACAGCCCTGCCTTGTCTCCAGCAATTCCTCTGGCTGTACAATCACTGGGAAATCGGAAAAATTCGTTCATTTAGCATAATAAACTCAGTACTTCTGTAAAAGAGTGGCTCAGCCATCTATCATTTATAAAGTTTGGGACTCTGGGAGAGTTTCCATAGGAATATTTTGCTTCACCTGCTTCAATTTGTACACTGGTGATGAAGCTTGGAGATTTGTGGATATTTTCCTTTCCCAATTTCAAATAGAGTGAAAAGAAATTTGCAGATGACATTGGGGACACCAAAGCACTGAAGATCCAGCAGATCCAGTGTGGGCACACCAGACAGAGCAGCTCCAGCCTGGTGAGCTGCACACTGGTGAATCCAACTGGGGAGAAAACCTTCACAGAGCTCCTTCTGCACAGGAACAACCTCCATCTTCTGGGAGAAATCAAAATACACAAGAGCTGGAGACAATGGGACAAGCCCCAGGGCAACTCAAACAGCACAAAACCATTGGGATCCATCCCCCACTGACTGTCACAGACACAAATCCCTCTTACATACAAGAGAAATATAAAAGTTATGGCTACAAATGTCAATAAGAAAAAAGAATGCCTTGCTATTAAAGCAAGGAGGCATTTTAGGGAGCATGAGAAAGGTAAGCATTTTATTCTGCTCTTTAAGCTTTGGAGAGATTCCCCTCTGTGTAACATGTGAGGCCTGGGCACGCAGAGCTCATACACAATCGGCAGACTTATAAAAGCAGCTGGGGTATAGTCTAATCTTGGTTAAGCTACTAATTTTCCTTTATTAAGGAATAGATTTTATTTTTCTGGAAAAGCTGGCCAGCAGAATGCTGCCCCAGCAGTGCTGAATGCCACGTGAAGGGAAGCTGCCAAGGCACTGCTCTGTCCCCTCCCTCGCTGTCCTGCCCTTGACAAGTATTCTCCTTTTAGAGGTATTAAATCTTGGCAACATCCACCGCAGTTCCCACTTAAGCTGAAGTAAGTACATGTACAGAAGGGCTCTGTCAACATATCTGAGTGGAAAGATGTTTGGATTAACTAAGAAAACCTATTTCAAATCTCAGATAATAAAATGTCCTCCTAAATCCTAATTGCAACTTTCATCTTGTGTCTTAGGCCCTGGCAGCAGCTGATGTGCCGATACAGATCAAGTGTTTAGTTTGATAAATGCGGCTTACGGGGCCTTGGTATTGCTGACTGACAGAGTAGCTGAATAGGATCCAGCCTTCTAAAGGTGATTATCTGCCTAAAGAAGGAAGAAGATGAGCACAGGACAACCTTGTTTGTCATTTTGTGCACTTAATCAGACAAAGCTCATAATGCTAAGAGCTTCTCTATACTATCAAAAATAAAACAAAAGCAGCTTTCAAATAAATTACACTACCATTTTACAGAGGGGGAAATCCAGAAGCATGCGTTGGAGAATTATCTTTTAGTTGCTGTTTTTCAGCAGGAGAACTTGTAACTGGAACATTAAATCATATTCTCAGAGACTTTTCCTTACACTGCTGAGGCTGCAGTAGGTTACAGCCAAATCTCACTATACAGGACACAAAAAGCAGCTTTTTTGTTTTAAACAATATATCCAAGTAGAGTCACTAGATAGATAACAATCTGTCCCTTTAGGTTAAATTCCTGTCTAAAAGAAATAGAAATATAATGCTCTTTCCAGGAAAATACCCACCCACTAATACCCCTTTTTCTGTGCTGAGATAACATCAGGGGTATGTGGTCATTGCTTTAGCTTTGAGTCTGTACAAAAAATAATAATAATAAATGCAAGAATAAAGCAATTCTATGTAATCTGGCAGAGTGGTGTATTTCTCACTTATGGGTTTCATTTACACAGCATTATGTTTAAAGAAGGTCAGTGAGCAGTGTCCTGTAACACCTTCCTTTCAGTTTGTTTTATACAACAAAGAAAAGAACAATTCATTTTCACGGAGGTCTCTTGACTTTCAAAAGGTAAAATTTGAGAAGGGGAAAAAAGAAAATTTACTCCTGGTTCTGCTTTAAGGTTACTACAAAATCCACAGCTCTGTCACCAATTTCTATATGGTAAAATATCTGTGATATTGACTTCACATTTCTCTAACGAAGAAATTAAACTTAAATTAAGTTTAGTTAAATACTACTATAAATATAAATGCAGTGTAAAAAGCAGACTTATTCAGACTACAGACAAATAAACAGCATTTTCAGTGGGGAGTTCTCCACCATTTAAATGACAAAACAAAATCTCCAAACTGAAGAAGCAATGAAGGTGCCTAAGGAATACAACTTTAATACTAGTGTTTAAAAAAAATTATAGGAATCAAGATCTCAACTGAACTGCATTCAATCCAGAAAAAATTACACATTTAGAATTGCCAATAACTTGTTATTGGCAGCTGATGGCAACTAATGTTATTCTAATTTTTATCATAATGTAACAGCAATTGAATTCCTAGTTCACATTGAAATATGAAGTCTGCACTTGTATACAGCAAATATCTATAATTATAAATATACTTCATACAGCAAATATTTAAGCAGCCTAAATTCTGAAGTGAAGGGCATTTTCTACAAAGGATGTGAACAGGCTCAGTGACAGGAGCACTCTTTCAGTGCCAGAGCCAGTGCTGACACCAAGAACTGCACTTTTTGGTCACTGACTGATATCACAATAAACATATTTCAGTTCACAATCACAACATTTTACAACTAATTATTTCCAGTATCACTTATTCCACTTCTTCCATGACCATTCCATAGCTGAAAGGTTTTGATTATCGACTCTGTCACTCCAAACAATTTTCAAGTGTCCTGTAATCACACCTAATTCTACATCTAAATCATTAGAAGGATAAAGTTGTTATACTTGTAATGGTATTTGTCCTACTTTGAACATTACCAAACTGTTTTCTCTAATCCTTTAGGAAACACCATAATGAGGCTCATCTAATGGCTTCTAGTTAGGGAGGCAAACTCCAAGATTTAGCTCCTCAGTCTGTCTCTAAATCTTCTAAGTGAAAGATGATTTACAGTTAAGCTATGAAAAATGTGACCACTCTCAAGTCTGGAAAGTCTCAATCTGATTGCAGCAAACTTCAATCCCGAGGAAAGATTGTGTCTCCCTCAGTGGAGACTGCCTGACTTAGGGAATCAGCAGCTGGTGTGAAACATTCATTAACTTATAAAAGCTTTATAGACTCGTCTGAGCTTCTATTAGGGAAAAAATGGTCAGATTTTGCAATGAAAACGCTGATCTGAAAGGTTAAGTTTATGGCTTCTGTGTTGGAGACTTAAACTAAGGTTTTTCTGTCCCATTTTCAAAAATGTTATAAAGTCAAATAAAACCTAAATCGTTATTGTGAGAAAAAACAGAGTCATCTCAATACGTTAGGACAAACATTTACAGAAATTCAAGGAGAAAGTGGGGTGGTTCTTGTTATGGAAGCCAAATCCCCATCCTTTGGGAACTGAATCCAAATAAGAAGTCTGAAGAACAAAAGGATAGGACCGACCTTACAGAAGCCATAAAACATTTATAAAGACAAGACTACATTTTGTTTAGGACTGAAAGCAAAGATTTAATAACTAAGTTCACAGTGGGCAAATCAGGAGGTGAGAAGGGGAATGTGACCTATGCAACTCAATTAAAATATAAATTTATTTGTACCAAGCTTTTGAAGGTTGATGTTTGTCTTTTGCCTCATCAGAGACCCACTCTCCACCCCACCCACTCCAAGCTCCATCCCCTATTAATTGAGGCTCTACTCAGCACTCCCAAATCAGCTGGAATTTGCAGTACAGCTCTGCCCAGTTAAAACAGCACCAGCTGATTCAAATTAATAAAACTCAAGTCGCCAATAAACCAGTAGAAGCTGTTTTGTTAAACTGAAATTTTCATTTCTTAATTAACCCCTGTGCAGGACAGAAAAACAAAACTGAACCTGCAGCCAACTCAAAGGACCAGAACTGAAGAGATGTATTCAGTATATCAATGCAAATGTTGACACACATATGTATTTAAAGAAATGGATTTCAAAAATCTGATAAATACATAAAAGTTTTTAAGTAAAACAGCCAAGGGAATATGCAAATGACATCTCTGAAAGCAAATTTGGGGTTGATCTGGAAAGCCACTCCTAATTAGAGTCAAAGAGGACAATTTCCTTGCAAAAATATTCTTCTGTCTAAAAGTTCTGTACACTGAGCAGGAATTTTATTACCAGTTTGATGGCCCAACAATAATCACCTCGGTGTATGAGCCACTCTGCTCAGGCTGACACCACTGTGCAGAATTTAAACCTCTGCTCCCCTCCTTCTCCAGAAAAAAGAAATGGCTGGAAAGAAAAGCAGAGTCCCAGAAAAGAAACTTTTAAATGGTTTAGAATAGAGGTGAATGCACATCCAATGTATTTATTTGCGAAACTATTTGGAATAGCCAGAAGTTCCTCATATGGAAATGGAAATTAAAGAAAAGATGAAAGCATACAAGTTTGGTGCCCATTTTGCCTTCCTCCTAAGAACATTTCCCAACAGAAATCTGGGACAGGAACTGTTTTGATGGCCTGTTCAAAGGGCCAAGCCTTGTGCAGTGCAGAGTGGGTTTCAGTTTGAACAGCAGTATAAGCACACCTGCTGAAACATTATTCTTCAGTTAATGTTTACTTGGGGAATAAGAGTTTGGGGTTGCAGTTTCTGGCTATGACAACACTGCAGAGGTAATTTGAAAAGGTTATTTCAGTAGTTCCTTTTCAATGACCAGCATTTGCCAGTGGAGCTGCTCTGGGCTTTTGTCTGTTCTGCTGTGCTGATCCAAAGGAGTTGTTATTTGCAGCTTGCTATTCAGAGAAGCTGTGAGAAGCTTAGTTCAACTAAAAATCAAACGGAAGCATCTCCTGTGGCACAGGGTGTGACCCAGAATTGGCAGCTCTTCTCTATTATGTATCATTGCTTTGCACATTGATGGAATAAATTCTGTAGCAAAGCTTTATCGGCCCCAGAAAAGGCCCTCCCGTGCTCAGGGTGTTCCAAAGCCCTGGGTTATTCCTCTGAATGCAGCACTGACAGCCCCAGCCCAGGCTGGTGTGTGACTCAGGCAGGGGAAAAGAACACCTCAAACAGCCCATGGAAGCTGTCAATTGCTTATTTGTTCTAAAGAATATATTCAAAGTCTGCTTTGAACGTCCCTGTGCTCTGAATGGGGACCAGGAAGAACAAGAGAAAGAGGGGAGAGAGAGCAAACAAATCCCATTTTCTGACTTACAGCTCCATTGTCCTCAGTGGTGCTTTCCCTCACCTTTGCTTGGGAATAACTCCAGATTTAAGGAGATGTTCCTTTAAGCCAAGAAAAGGTTTGATCCATGGCCCAGTTCTCATCACAGCATTGTCAGTCTATCCACAGCACACATCAATAAGAAATTTGCATTTATTTTATAAATAATTCTGTATTATTTCAGATTTTTAGGGGGGAAAAGAATTCTGATAAAAGGTAGACACGGTATTATTGTTCTCAGTAACAACTCCAATGAAAAATAAGGTTAAGTTACTGTCAAATAATATATGCAGAAGCTGCCTATATGTTTGCTAGAAATTCCTTATTTTCATCTCTTACCTCTGATAATACAAATTATTCACACAATCTTCAGAGAGAGGAAGGCAAACAATATAAAATATTCACTTACAAGTCACTTATATTTTGTATTATGGTGCCACTTACAAATACTTCTCTATTGTAAAAATTTTACAGGATTCTGTCTGAACATATCTGGCAAATCACCTGCTTATATTTAAAGTTACAGTGCTAATCTTACTAATGCTTAATATTCCCTGTTCTGGCTTCATACACAGAATATCAGCGATTTAGAGTTAAGTAAATTATTGTATTTCTGCAGGCATCAGAGTGAAAATCTCAGAACCCTGGCAGACCAGAAAGCTCTGTAATTCCAAAGAGAAAAATCACTCCTATTTGAAAAATAATTTTAAAAATATATATTTCCAAGTTGCAGATGAAAAAAAAAATCTTTTTTTTTCAACAGCATGATCAACTTCTCTGTTCTTAATTGGCTAGAAGTTCATTTAGACATTGGGGCTGGGTGGAAGTAACACCAGTGTTCTGCTGCCACCTGCAGCTGAATCAAGAGGTCTCATTTCATCAGCAGCAACCCAAGTGAGTCTGAAGTTATACACTATTTTCAACAATTAATATTGTATATGCAGGGGTTATCCCCAAATCTGGGCAAATTTTATTAACTTGCATTACTGAAGAGAATATTGGTGAGGAATTCAAAAGGCTGATGCAGCTACTTGAGTAATTCAGGAGAATAAATGTATTAAAGCATTGAAGAGTATGGGTATGTGTCAATTAAGCATGGAATATTCAATACTTACAGAAAATACTTCAACCTGGTCTTTAGTTAATATTTAAAGTATTTTAACATGCTGTAATGCCTCCCTTCAGTCTTCCCATATGGAAATCAGGAGCAAATAAAAGAAAATAGAAGGACTTTTTGCTCTTCTGTGTGGGCAATGACAAGGTAACACAAAAATCAAATTCTGTTTCTTCAGAGCAAACTATTAACAAAAAAAGGGTAAAGAAATGAACCCCAAGTAAACGTGCTGTGTTTTAAACCTGGAAATATTAAAAAAATCAATGTATTCACTAATTCTTATTATCATTTCTACAAGCCCTAGATCTGTTTAACCTTTCATTAATAAAACACTCCAAATACTTCTAGAGCCATCATAAACATACTTGTCACAACTCCTTGTGCTTTCCTTGTCACCACAATCTATACAAATAGTTTCCTGAGATAGGGTGTGTTATTTCTAAATATTTATTAACATCCAGAAGTCACCCAGCCTTGTATCTGAAGTGACAAGTAAGACTTGAATCACACAGCCACAGAAATTAAATGAACAATCTCCCACTGATCTCTCAGCATTGTGGAAAATGCTCCTAATTTATCTGTAATCTTTAAAATAAACAAAGCCATTGCCAAGAGAGGCTCGGAAAGCTGGAGATTAAACCAGAAACTTTCTGTAACAGATCTCCAGCTTTGAATGGCCCAAATTCTTATAGAATTTATATAGAATTATTATAGAATGGAAGTCACTTATATACACATATCCATGTCTTAATGCGTTACCCATATTAATCTATTTTTAAAATAAAAGAGAGAAAGCTATTGCCTAAAGCAATGCAGATCCAAGGTATGAACAGCCAAAAAATTAAATAGGTCATGTCCTGCATAACTTATCACATGTTGCTTCTAGAAAATCTAGAAGTCAAATAAACAGATATCAATATTCAATCAGAAGAGTAGGTAAGAAAGAGAAATAAAGCATTATCTTTTGAAAATATATTTTATCCCAGTAGCAGGAGTTTGAGCATCAGCAGAGAAAACGTGCCCAGCCATCAGATCAAGGGACAGTGGTGCCAGTGCACGGCAGCCCTGGTCTGTGAGGGCCAGAAAAGGAGCAGGGATTGCTGTGTGTCCCAGTCAGGGCTCCCATCTGACAGGCTGGAACGCCCTGCCCAGCCCCAGGGCTGCCTCCTTCCCCCCAGGGTCAGAGCTGCTCCTCTGCACCCTCCTGCCTCTGTTTTCTCTTGTAAAATGAGTGAGCCCCCGTGGCATTTTCATTGGCTCAGAGGGAAGGAAGGGTGGCTGCTGTGCTGGCAGTGACTGCCAGGGCTGGGTCTCCGCTGCCATTCCCGTGTCAGTCCCTGAGAACCACCCTGGCACACGTTTACAGTGACCAAAGTCAGCTGGCACCACCATCTCAGCACAGCTTTGACACCAGGGAAACCAGATCCCTGTTCTATATTCCCAAATGTGGGAATTACAGTGGATCGTGGGGAGCTCTGATGGGTTTGACAACACAATGCCCTAACAACAAAACCATCAGGCAACGTTTACTTATTAAATTCCAGGAGGATGCCACGGCTGGTCCTGGCACTCTCTCCCATAGCTGTTCCTATTGATTTTGCAGCTTTTCATTTTATGAAATAATACATCTCCTCTCAGAGTGTGTGTGTGAAACTCATCACTTCTGGTAATGTCATCAGCCGTGAATTACTGCTGTGCTACATCGAGACTTCTTTCAGAGTTTCTTTTGGCACTTCATGTGCTCACTTCCACTTTCTGTCTGAAGCATTGCAAGATCATTAGCTAAACCTGGAATGCAATTGGAGAACACGCAGGCTGACAGAAGGATCTGAACCTCAGATTCCAGAGAGAAAAATAACTTATCAGGCAGATATCCTTATTGCTTGAAATATCTGGCATGGTGTTCCCTGGGAAACCACTCTGGCTGAATGCCACAGCAACTCACATGAACTCATGCTGGGTTTACTGCAAATTCTTGATAGCAAAAAAATGCACACGTCTGGTAACTATCGCAGCTGGGCATTATACCACCCTGTAATGCAATTCTGTGCACCCAGAGAGGATCAAACCATCCTAACCCTTCTTTTCCATGGCTGAGGAGGAATTTTCCTGGGTACACTGCAAGAGCAATAAAGCTTTTTCCTCCACGAGGGAGTTTCATGTTCTGAGCCGTGCCCACACGCTGCAGAGTGGATCTGAGCATTCTTACCCTGACACACACAAAGAATGCCCCAGGGATGGAGAACGACCTGCACCTCGTCCTTCCTCTTGGGCATTTCTTTGTACTTCTTCACATGGAACCTCTCTAACGAGCGACCTGCTAAACAGGTCAGGAAAGAGCTGCCAGTGCCCGATTTTCCAGATCAGGTGAATACCTGGAGAGCTGGATGTGGCTCTCAATCCCAGCTGAGAAGTGCAAAGCACACTCACATCAGAGGCAGCACTACCTGGGCCGTTCATTAGGAGGTGCAGAGCTGTCAGATCGCCCAGGGCTCTCTGGGGATGAGTCTAAACATAAGACCAAATGAATTATCCAGCAGAACATGGCCAAGCTGAAGGTTTTTTTGATGGAAAAACAGGAAAAAATGTTAGAACTCTGGGAAACATCAAAAAGAAATAAGAAAAAGAGCAAGGAAAAAAGAGCCTGAGCTCTCTCTGCTCTAACTGTGGTGCTTGTAGCAGCTACTGGAGCTTCCTGGATGGTCACTTCATGAACTAATTGGTTCATCATTTTTAAGTTGAAATGCTCTGTGCCTGGACAAGTTTTGCTTTTGTACTCCTCTAATTCCTTCATCCTTTTACTGGCTTTAATGCAATTCAGTGCTGACTCAGTTCACGAAGGAGAAATGCACAGTTTTAGTTTGGATAGGAATTAAGAGGCTCTCCAGTAGCAGCAAGTTTTTCCTTCCTGCACAAAATGCTTTTTCCCTTTAGCACGCCATCGTTCCATTGTGCCCCTAATCAAATAAACTGATGAAAGTAAACATCTGTAATTCAGGAGGCGTTTGATCACTGCATTTGAAGCCAGGGGTTCTTTTACAAGTGAGCTGCCCTCTCCCAGGGTGGGACACGTGATTACCCAAGTCCTGTTGTTACAACAGACATGCTTAAACCACCTATTGTGTGTTCTCTCCATAATTCTATTTGTGGTTTTGTTCTGTCCTGGCTCCTGCTCTGTGAGCTCCTGCCTCCCCTAATCCTCTTTAAACGAATGAGACACAGTTCTGAGGCCCAGAGATCTTGTTATCAACAATTACCAATTTCTGCCTTTTTGCAACACTTAAGGAATCAAAGGTACAAAGAGGATATTAAAGATCTTTCAAATACATGAATCAATAAGCCATATTGGATTAAAAGAATTTATCAGCAACCCTTTCATAAATCTGGAAGCATTAAAACTAAGAAATATTACAGTGACCCCAGGTTAAGTACAATAAGGAACAGAGCTGATGAAACATGGCTAATGATTGTATTTGAAATACATACACACAGGGGGCTGGGAAGGCACTGGAGCTTGGCCCCTTCCCTCTTAATCTTGCCCCACACCATTATTTGCATTGTGCTGGTACATCATGAATGTTCCCAGCCCACAGACCTAAATAAAGCAAAAAACCCACTTTTCATAACAGAAAGACTTAAGAAATTGGAAGGACCTGCAGCCCTGCAAAGTCTGGCTCTAAAGCATTTTGGCCACTTAAAAAAGAATATTGCCTTGCTACCAGCTCCATTTGTGTTATTTATGAGTTTTGAATGTGCTACATCAGAGAACACCACGTTTCCAAACATTGTTTAGACAAATACCTGGCAACTGCCAAGGAAAAGCAAAGCCCCCTCCCCACCATGGTTAGACCTGCAGGGAGAAGGAGGAAAAGAATTTATTAAAACTAAAGTAACCCTGTGGCACCTTTATAATTTTGATAACCCAGTAGGTTTTCTTTTGGTAATTCTGTAGCAAAACACAGGTTAAATAACAGGAGTGTTTTATAATGCACAGCATGATAGAAATCAAAGCTGGGGAAGAAACCCTCTCTTCAAAGGTCAAAGGTTTTTAATATTTTATGGAAATTCGAAAAAGATCAGAATAATAAAAATTACATTGAATTTGGGACACTACAAAAGGTATAAAAAATTCCCTTCCATTATTAAGACAGTCTTGGTTTTATGTAACTTATTTGATGTCTAGAAAGTCTTATACCTTACTAAAGCTACCACCTACACCTCTATTGATTTAATTTATTTAAACAAACCACTGCAGGATTACTGAAATATATATTTGTTCCATTTCAATGAACATCTAAGCACTGTGTCCCTACAATAATCATATTAATTCCAGAGATAAATATTTTATAGCAAGACCTTACTATAAAGTTAGTATATTAACTCCATTCTTTATTCAAACACAAGAGACAAATTAATATCCACTCTATGCTGATACCACACATAAAAGGTACTTAATTTAATTGGAATAGCTGGTAGAGTAAAAGGAAAAAAAAATATTTAAAGACTGCATTGGAATACTAACACCCTTTTACAGCCCATAGTATATTTATTTCTTTACTGCCTTATTCTGATGGGTTTATTTTCTTTGCTCTGTATAGAACCTTTACCTCTAACTTGGATTTGAGAGATTAGAAAGTGGATGGAAGTTTTTCATTGAAAGGGACCAAATTCTGAAAGCCCTTTTAACTCAATAATTTAAAAACATGGGCAGACTTGCATGAGCATGTGCTGGACAGCCTCTGTACAGTGCTTTAGACCATTCTTCTGAGAGTGGCCAGAAGTGACCAGGAAGAGAAAAAAATCAGAGTTATAATGACTCATAGGTCAGGTCCCAATTTATGGATTTCCAGAGCTGGTAGGGTGTTTCTTCTTTATTAACATCTTGTTTTCAATTCTTGGAATAATTAAATCAATTCTTGTTGCAGAGCTTTCTTCCATGAGTATTTCTAATTGCTTTTGGAATCCATTTACGCACAAGGCACATGCTACAACCTGCTCCAAGGAGTCTCACAATTCAATTCAACAATGCAGGAAAAGTACCAGAGTCTTTCATGTACATCAAACATTTCTCATTCACTGCTGAGCTCATTTTTTTTTCTCTCATCAGAAACCCTTTTTTTTTTTGTTATAATTTTCAAACAAAGTAATCAAATGTAATCAAGTTTCCAGTGATTCTTCTGGAACCGAGGCAGCCGGGATAAAAATGTCCTTTTCAGGTTTGTTTTGTTTTCTCCCAAGCCTCCACACAGGTCTGGCTGTACCCAGAAGGCACCTCCAGCCAGATGAGGCATTTCATTGCTGTGTGGCTGAGCCAGGCTCCAGGAGGGCAGGGCCTGGACACAGAAGCTCATGGCTGTTCAGGATTTGATACCTATGCAATTCTTATTTTGAATATCTTATTTCTCATTATGACAGCTCCAGAGAAGAGAGGTTAAGAAGAATAAAGGGCTGCCCTCCCTCATCTTTCAGCAGCTGTTTCTCCTCTTCTGAAGGTTTGCTCTAAATTTAACTGTGCATTGTTACCAGCGTTGTCTCCTCCCAAACCTTTCAACACGTGTTGGGTGATCCCTGTCGGAATGACTGCTCTGCTGGGCTCACGGCGAGGCACGGGCTGAACCTGCAGCAGAGGCTGAGGCTGCACATGGAAAATCCTTCCAGCTCCAGGGGCAGCACAGCATCGAGCAGGCTGCCCGAGGAGCCTCTGCAGTCGCTCCCAGGGAAGGGTTTTGAGATGACAAACCTCGGACAAAGATGGTCTCGTTATCCTTGAGCTTCTCTCTGCCCGAGGGTTTAAACCAGAACCTCTCTCTGGTCCCATCCTTCAGTGGTTTTGTGCTTGATGGGTTCTTGTTCAAATGTTGGCTTCTGTGCACTGTGCAAAGAACACTGCTTCCCCACCACTGCATTCCCTGCTCATCCATCAGCCTGTAAGGTCTGTACACACCATAAGACCTAAGCAAGTGCAGCAAATTCTAACCACGTCTAAAGTTTTATGCAACTCCAGTAGATTACAGGGCTTTTTTCTTATTAAAGAGAACACACGATTTTTGCCTTATTCTCCTTAAAAAGTATCTAAATACACTCCTTTCATTGACCATCCAGGCAAAGACCAATCCACATTAGAAAGATGTAAGTTTTTAAAACGTAACTCCGGAAAAAATGGCATTTCCTGGGCTCCCTTATTCTACTTGCTGAAGTTTGTTTTAAGTTATTATAACTTGGCATACATTTTTTATATCTATACAGTGAATTTTCAAATAAGATAACTTAGGAAAGTCACTTCTCTTATTTTATCTTTTTCAAGAGAGCAATGAAAATAAAATATTTACAAAGTTTGCCCCAGAACAGAAGGGTTTGATTTGGGAAATGGGAAGATTATTTCAATTACATCTGCAGAAACTGCTTTAAACTGCTTAAGAAACCTTCTTGAAATTGTCCTAATCATAATAAACACTTTTAAATGTATTTTTAGACAACTACAACTAACAGTTATATCAAGGGGGCAAAATAGGGCACATTAAGAACAAAATGATGAACTGAACTATGAAGCTCATTGATACTTTCAACAATGCATTCAATGTTACTATAACATATTTTTAATAGAATTTAAACTAAGCAGAACCCTCTGTATACCACATATAAACCTCCACTGGGAGAAATACTCAATTACTTTCTGCATGCATAATACCACTCCATAATAATCTTAAACTTCTATACGAAAGGAGTTGAAGTTTTTAACCAGGGATTTGGTCACACTTCATCAGTATCATATTTACATGAGCTCAGCCAAACACCAGTGAAAGTTTTACTGTCAACTTACTTTGCATGTTCTGTTATTAATCCATCCAAAGCCCATTGAGGTGCTCCCCAAGGTGCAATCAGTTCTCAAATGTTGGGAAGGGTGTTTAAAATCGAGGTTAAATGGATTTGCCAAGGTATGGAGCTTGTCCTATAGCAAGTTTCAAATGTGTAATGCAATTAAAAACATTCTGTAGGACTGGGGACCAGCTCTAAAGATGACAGAGAAATAATGCAGAATATGAAATATGGGAACACTGTGTACCTGTATGATCTGTACACATTTATAAATACATCATAAAAATTATATAAATCCTATCCATAGACAAATCAGATGAGTCCTAATGGATTTAGACACCCTACAGATAACAGAGACAAGAGGCATTACAAGCACCTACAGCATTTTAAGTCCATGTGCCTTTACAAGTGTTTAATGTATATTTCTATACAGCAACAGCAATTTTTAGTTCTTTAACTATTACAAAAAATTGCTGTGTATATGGGAATTTAAGGTCTAAAGAGTGAGTGAATATGAACTATTCTTAAATTTAGTCACATAAAGCTGCACATTTTAAAGCCATAAACTTCCCAGTCTATTAGAAATAGAGCACATTTGTATTTTAAGAGGTTTTCCAAGTGCAAGTGTGATTTACATTGTTCAGACACTTCCAGTTATTATTCATTTCCATGAAGGAATGCCCAGGAGAATGGCTTGGAATGATTCATCTTAGACTTGCAGCAGTTCTGTACTTTCTGTTTACACCTGTGTCTGTGGCAGAGGGTTTGGTGAGGTTTTTCTGGCTTTTTTTCCCAAAGCTGTATTTTCCCTCTGAACCACCTCAACAAGCACCATGCCCCTTTATTTTACAAATGCTGCCATCCTTATAGAATATTTGAAATATTCTATGTGTTAGCTCCAAAAAAAAATCCATATAGTAGTCAAGAACTATCAAGGTCATTTCCTTTAGATGAGTTATGTTTTGTCTGGATTTTTCAATTTTTTTCCTCTGGCAACATATGGCCAATCAGAATAAGAAAATCCCATCTGTTTGCAATTGGTTTCAGCTACCATGCTTTGGTCTGCTGGTAATATTTTGAATTCTAAGCTAAGTAGGTCTTAAGCTGAGATTTTTTTTTTTTTTTTAACAGATCTCTACAAAGGAGAAGATTCCAAACCAGGTTTAAATCAGCAGAGATACTTTGAGAAACAATTTGGATTTTTCATTCCATATTATTATTAGAATAAAAGCATTTCTATAGCTGTAGTTCTTAAAGATAAAAGCACAGGGGAAGTTACAGCCCCACTTGGAGTGTTTTTAACATTTCTATATAGTCCAGTAGAGCATTCATTGTGCTGAGATCAATAATTGTGTGGAGTTCTGATTTAAAGCACCAGTTGATAACAAAGCCTGGCTGCTGCTGGCATTGGAACCACACTGGACTTGTCCAACCAGCTTGGAGTGAAATTCCTCTCTCATTGTCTCTTCCTGCTAAACAAACACCTGGGTGGGGAGAGGATGAACCAAGGCTGCAAGCCCGGGCTACACTTATTTTTGCTGGATTACTTCTAATCCACACCATTCCTCCTCTCTAAAACTCTGCCATTGAGATACCCTTGGAAACGTTCATCACCACTTTTAAAGCAGCAAAACTCCTTTTGAGAACCCCAGCCCAAGTGGCCACGGAATGATCACATGGAATATTGAATTTACAAAAGAAGAGGGCAATATTTACTGTATTTAAGTTTTTATTCACCACAGGGTGCTGCACCTGATGCTATGAGAGGTGACTTAGGAGATTTTCATACTTGTTAAGCATCAACTAAACCAAGTTGCACATTCACAAGACAAGGAAATCTTTCAGATTAGTTTCTGATAAGGGAGTAAATAAACCCTACACTAAACAGGAATAATAATCCCAGCATTTCAATTATTAAACCTACTGTGCATCAAATCATCTCAGCAGTGCCTACGAGGAAAACTTTGGAGAATAAACACCTGATAAATCATCCATGCAGAGACACAGTTAAATACAAACTTATACAACGTCCACAACCAAATGAAAATTTCAGGGCAGATTTATTAGCTTGTGGATGTTCCTAATTACTTGAAAAACTATGGGCTTACTACCAATAGTAACAGCAATCTGTAATAAGACCCTAAATCTTAGAAAAGAAAGAAGTCACTTATTGAAGAAATGGTTTCGTTTTCTCTCTTTTATTCTTCAACCTTGTAACACAAAGCAAATATCTGGTGGGCCAGGGCAGTGGGCCCTGCACCAGCACTGTTATCCTGTCACTCCCAACAAGGCTTCCTATAAGTATGGACTCAGAGATGCAATGCAGAGGGCAGAGCAGGGGCTGATTTATTGCATTCAATTACTTTTGTTTAAAAGTTTCCTCTGGGGCACAAGCACGTAATATATTGTACTTTCCATTACCTGGTGCAAATGTAAAACATACCTGAAAAACACATTTCATGCTTATAACATATTAAAACAACAAGTAAGATGTCATGGCATGAGTTTGATAGATTAACTGCCACTTACTGATGTTGTACTATATTAGTTAACAGCAAATTAATATCATCAGGCATATTTCCTCTGTTATACCTAAAAAATATTAGTATGGAACCAGAGATTCCCATAAATTCTTATCACTCAGTTCTAGAGGAGGCCTTTTAAGCTAATTTGGGACAAGATAAGCAGCAATTTCTCCATTTGTTTGCAAACCTGTTACTCATTCAAACTCTTTTCTACATCAGTTACCCTTTGCTAATTAGAAAAATTTTATCCTACAAGCCCAAAAACCTGCACAGGCATCCCCATGGGTTTTTCACCATGATTCTACATGCACACTCACACTCCTGGACTTTAGGAAGTAACTCTTAAAGAGCATTTCAACAATTTGCCCAGAGGTTCCCATAACTGTCCCTGCCATGGAATGGGATCAGGACCTTTGGTCACACACTGATCTACACCAGGGCACAAAGGCTGATTTAAGGAAATGTCGAACACCTCAACCACCACAAGCTTTGAGAACATGTATGGCACAGAGAATACTAAATAATTCTAAAAGAAACCAGGAGTAGATATAAAAGCCATAGAGCAGAGGTAGACCTGGGAACTGTTTTGAATTTGTAGGTCTGTCTAGAGTGGTACTTATGGTTTAATATAGAGCGCAAAGAGGAAGAAACTGTCTTTCAAATGCTAACATTTCAACACTTTTCTTTAGCATGCCATGAAGCATCAAAACAATTGGTATTTGTGCTCTTGTGCTGTCAGAACATCCCTGCTTCCAGCTCCTTTCCAAACCACCCTTGCAGGGCTCTGATGCAGATGAAGTTGTGACAATATAAACCCAGCACGGCTGAGGTTGGTGTCACTGAAACAGAGTCACCAAGGGAGAGTCAGCCTCCAGTTCAGTGATGACAAACGAGCTCTAAAGGCTGACATTCCCAGCTTCTGCCAAAAAGAAAAGCAAGAGCATCTTTAATGAGTAGCAATCAACTGCAGTCAAACCAAACAACTGGTTGAGAACCCTCCTGTGAGCGGAGCGGGGCTGTGTCAATGCAGTAAAATATCAGCTATAAAGTACAGGAAGAGCTCTAAAGAAGAGCTTGGCTGATGCCCAGAGCCAGCTGGCACAACTGGAACTGCAGGAAACAAAGCTTTGAAGGATCAGGATTCAGCTTATTCTAAAAATATTAATACTAAGATGATAAATAGAGGAGAAGAGAAAAATTAGTTACATTATTTTGTGCTATAAAGCCAAATGCTGAAGTAAGTAAACATGGATCTCTCTTAAATCCTTATCTTCATATTTTCCAGATCCAGCCCATAAGGAAGTAAAGAGTGGAGGAAGTGGGTTCAACTAATTAAAAAAAAGGCAACACAAGACTGCAGCTGTTCCTGCTTAAGCACAGCTTCAGAAAACTTTGTGCAGTTTTGCAACCTTGATCTGCAGGCATTTCACCCTGGTTTCCTTCAGAAGAGGATGAAGATCTTGAATAATGCTGTAGAACACAGCTGACCTTTCATCCAGAGTATCTTTTGTGGGTTTTCTTTTGTTTAAATTAAGAAAATTATTTTTTAAAGATTTTTTTGGAGGAAAAAAAGCTGGCATATAATAAAACATAGCTGCTGAAGTAGAAAGCAAAATTGTTTGGGTAAGTTTTTATTTTATTATTTTGGAGTGCTAAGCTAAAACTGGAAAGTAGATCATATTGCATTTAGACTATTTCAAACAATAAAAAAGAATGACTGTGCCTGGTTTATTTAGAATCGAATGAGTGTTCTCAATGCAAAGGGGGAAGGAAGAAGTTCTGTGCTGGAATCCTAAAAGAGCAAGTATCAAAAAACTAGTGAAATGTGCAGCCCAGTGAAAGGTTCAGCATCTAATGATAAAAGCACAGCAGTGGTTCAAAAGCAAACAAATCCTGCTAGAATGAAAAATCAATGAGCTTTGAGAAATTCTGACAATGAAAAGGTCCCTCTCCCTGTGAGATCAAATGGAGAAGCCCCATTAGCAAAGCAGCCATCTGCCTTTTCCTGCTCCCCACATCCTGCACCACCATCCAGGCTACTTTCTCCTTCATCAATACAAGGACATTCACAATGGAGCAAACAGGCCCAAAATTTAGGGAAAAAAGAAAAATAAATTATCTGGGGTGACACGGAAAGGTGCCAGAAATCAGCCCTTAAAACCAAGCCCAAGCCAAGCCAGGCCAGTATCTGGAAAGCAGAGAAAGGGTTCCTTGGTGCACAAAAT
Organism: Daphoenositta chrysoptera; assembly: GCA_013397915.1. NCBI lineage: Eukaryota > Metazoa > Chordata > Aves > Passeriformes > Daphoenositta > Daphoenositta chrysoptera. The sequence continues at coordinate 499,263 of VZRO01000328.1, read as the reverse complement.
ACCTCCAGTGCCAAGCAAGGGATGAATCCACAAGCCTGAGGCACATCCCACAGAGAAAACTGATTGTTCACACACACAGAGATTAAATATTTCTATAAATTCTTTTGCAAGGTTATCCCACACAGCAGTGGGCTAAAGGTTTATGGCAGCCAATGTCAAACAAATGTGATCTCCCTGAATGCAGCTGAATAAACCTGGAGATGAAGGACAAATTTGTATTATTGATAAATGTCTCTGACCTGTCCCCTTTGATAACCCTCCAGTGTCTTTCCAGCCAGGCTAAATATTTCTAAAATAATGGCTGAAATACAAACTGTGAGGGAAGAAATTTTACAAGAGACAGCACATAACAAAGTGCACTAGATAACACAAGTTTAAAAGACAACAGGAGTAAAAATTCCACTCTCTTGAAGAGAAAATTGGCTCTGACTCATTCCCTGAAGGTGACATTCATAACAAAATCCAAAGCAACAAGTGGTTTATATTTGGGGTCTGTTTTATCAGCTGATAGTTGAAATCTGACTGTGAGAAAGGCAACATTCTGCTTCTATTCATGGCAGTTCTCTTGTTGCTTTGCATGACTTTCAAAGCAACAAAATAGTTGGGAAATAAATTAATAAAAGTTCAAGAACTACTCATTAACAGTCAGACATCTGCACTTCCCAAACCACCCAAAACAAAGCCTGGGTCTTAATCCCAGTGGATCATGTGGACAGCAGACTGTGGGGGAATGCAAGCAGTGTTTTGGCTACAGCACTAATTCTTTGCAGTGAATAAATATATTCGCCTAAAAAGTAATGCAAAACACACATATTCCTTTCCAAATTCCCCAAGTGCCTTTTCTTCCTTTCCCCATCCTTTCTGAGGGGCTGTATTCAATGGACAAACATTGCTCCAGTTCCGTGGCCTTCCAGCTAATTAAGAGGATGTGCCAGTTCTTTACCCCTGGAGTCCAGATCTGTTTCTCTTCAACAAACTCTGTTCTTCAATAAAACTTATATTCAAAGTATAGTGTGAGCAGACCAACTTTATACAATGGCTCTCGCATTTATGACATGAGAAAACCATTTTCTCTATTACTATAAACGTTAATGATTCATTTTAAACCAGTAAAACAGGGGGTTTAGCTGCCTTGATGAACTCACACATCCACTGTGGATTCATCTTGAAAAAGCATAAATAGCAAAATACATCAGAAAAACCCAAACCAAATCATTTCCCAGCTTGTGGCTTTATGAGTAACAATAAAAACAACCTTTATTTATTTATTTTTCCACCCATAAATATCAGAGAATGTTAAAATTTGGCATGGAATCTATCTGCATCTCAGTATTGTGCACTGATAAAAGAGATGGGAATAATTTAAGAGATAACAACACCTGCTGGTGCCCCAGGGGAATGAGGTGTAAGCTCTTGGTAGGGTGGTTCAAACAAAATAACATTTACCCAAAAAAACCCCACCCCAAACTACTCTGCAAGCTACATATTTCTTACTTTAAGAAAGAATGCACAGGACTATCATGGCTTACTATGACTTCTCAGATGATTTCCAAATGTTTCATTACTACAGAGTATGGGATACAATTTCTGATCCAGATGCTTAAAAGAACAAATCTAACAAAGAAACTTAATCTGAGCTAGACTTGGCAAATTTTCCAGAAAAAAAAAAAAAAAAAGCAGAATGATGTTTTGGAAGCTGCTCAAACAAAAGCCAAAATGGAAATATGCCTCTTTCAACCATACCCTGGGCTGCTGTTAAAAATAAGAGGGACACTTAGAGTTTCCACAAGTGTGAACTGCAGCTGAGGTTTATAAAATAGAAAACTTCGATGTCAAAACTGCCCAAGAACAGTTCTTTGCTTTTATCTTAAGCTAAAGCCACCATTCTCTACACTGTATCAACAAAAAATATATATGAGAGGTCTTGCATATACATGGAAGATTCTAGATCAATTAGAAGGAAAACATCCATTTTTTAAAATTATTATTCTTTAAAAATAACCCACAGAAGGATGTAGATGGCAGAAGAGTGACACAGTCCCCTACTCAGTAGTAATGCAGACTATATAAACTTTAACCTGACCATTTCAGGAGCACCTAATGAACACAGGCCAAACTTACAGAGAAGGGTTTTTTCACCTCCATACTGAGAAACTGTAGGACAGAGAGCTCAAGTCTGGTTGGAGTCACGTAGGATTTATGTGAATTCAAATGTGCTGAGGTATTGCTTTATCTGATAGCCTTGTTCCTCCCCTGAAGAAAGACAAGGCTAAATCTTTGTACAGCCACACATCTCTCTATAAACACCAGGAGAATTTCAAATCTTAGCCAATTCTTTTTTATTATTATTATTTCAAGCCATTCAGAGAGGAGAAAGAACCAAACTTATGTTTGGCTTCACTTACTTCTGGGAAAGAATTTGGCCAAATGTTTGTATTCCATCAAGAGGAAGAAACTATGAACTTCAACAATAAAAATAACCAATACCATACAAATTACATATGGAAGAATGGTGGTAATTGTCTGTCTTTTCACCCCCCTACCTTATATTATTGCTGTATGGTTGCAATTTAAGAAGTAGAAAAGTTCCCAAAGTAGAATTCCTACAGTGAGCAAGCCAGACACAACTACTACAGGGAGTATCCCTGCATACCACAGGCTGTGTGGAGTTTAATTATGTAAATCTAGAACACCATATTCACGTTATATAAATCAAATTTTATTCTAATTTCCTAGCAAGGAGGAAAGGCTCACAGAACCCAGAGGTATCAGAGTTAGAAAACATCTGCAACAAATCTAATTCTTTTATTCTACTACAGCCACTTGGCTCCCAAAGTGTGAAAAATGGCTATCACTTAGTAAAGCTGGTGTCCAACTACTTGAAAGCACACTCACTTTGAGAATAAAAGTTAAATTACAAATGTTCTTACCTTGATTGGAGATTTACATTTTATAATGGCAGAGAAATTTATAAGAAGGGAGAGTTCAGTATATAAAATTTATGATGAGTTTAGATGCTTTACCTTCACCTCTATTTTAATTACGTAACAAGATACCAAAGTACAATTTTGAAAAAGACCCTAATACAATCATTAATATAGACATTTAGACTCCTGTCAGTGAATTGTGGAGCTTTTAATTTCCCTGTGCATGACTGCAATGCTGGTTTGAATTCAGCCCCACAATGGCCAAGACATTTCCCAGAGTGATAACAAAGAGGGGTTTTGTTACGGCTGCTGCAGGGGTCAGTGGCAGCTGCACCCTGGGCCTGCCATAATCACTATAAAATACTGGCCTGCAACAATGGCTGCTCATTGGAATATAAAACAATTGGAATGTCGAATCTGGAATTTCAGCAGCTGCTACTGGACATTTTCCATAGCTTTGAAGCATCAGCTATCAGTGCACTCATTTTCTGCATCTTCGTACCCCAGATCTCATCTTAGTGATAAAAAACATTTGTGGGATTGTACCACGAATCAGATGCCTGATATAAGCCAGTATAAAAATAATCCCACAAAAATGGCAATATTCTTAATCCAAACCATTCCAGAGATGCATTTTGCAGAGGCAGTTTCTCCAGGAGTTGCCCTCATGGAGCAGAGGAGCAGCCTGGAGCACGGAGTGAGACGGGAGAAGGGAAAAGGCAGAGCCTTTCCAGCTCAGGCTTTCCTTTCAAGCCAGTTTCATCTGCAAAGATACCTGAGTTTATTTAAAGCAAACTTTATTTTTGCTCCAGGAAGCAGGCAAAACGACTGCATTTTGCCACTGACAGCTTCAGTGAGCACTGGCCTTGCCTGATGAAAGATCACTTGATTATCGGCACCAGGCAGACAATAAATCACAGTGCTGTGACTGTCTCAGCACTTTATTATTAATATACATTGAACCAGCCTAATATCAGCCTTGTTCCTGTATTTTTAAATCTCTCTCTCTCTAAAGAATATTTAAAGAAATTATTACATATTTTAAAGCAAATTGCAATATAGTGGAATTCAAATAATTTTGCTAGGTTACGTGTCAGGCTTTTTCTGACAGGCATGAGCAGGGAGGTAGGAGATAAACAACATAAATGAAGCACTAATTAATCTATAAAAAAACCCCAAACAACCTACATACAGTGGCTCTGGAAGCCCAGCCCTACATTAAAAAATAATGAGTTTATGACCACCAAGCCCTTCAGTCTCTGCTGTGTGTGGGTTTGCTCAAAGGATCCCGCTTGCAGCAGCCCCATGGACAGAGCTGCCTTATTCCAGACAAGCCCAGTCCAGCAGGCCAGGCCTAAAGTGAGCCAGGCACGAGATTAGAGACCCAGGAGCACATCTAAATAGAAAATAGCTCTCTGTCAGCACCAGGGAGAAAAACCATCCTCAGCAAGTCATCTGGTAAAAGTTTTGTATCAGATGCTGAGGATAAACCTACAATACTTAGGGGAAGTTACACATCTCATCCCTACCCCAGACAAAGGAAAAATAAATTTCCAGGTGGGAAAGATAAGATGTTTTTACATTTCCTTCAAGAGAGGGAAAATTCATGTCTTAAAAAATAAGAGATCAAAAGCACTGGTAACTGCAAGATAGAATTCAAAGGTTGACATGTATTTCTCACTCAATAGGATTTAGTTTTACTTAAATACAGCCCTCAAGGAATTAAAGAATAAAATATTCAGTCCCTGACACCTAGAGCTCTCAGCCTTCCCAAAGAACAGAGTAAGCATGACTGTGATGATAAATACATGGCAGATTTTGCACACATAGAGACATTTACTGAAACACTGCTTAGTTTTTTCCCAGAGTTATAAATGCATTTTTTCTTCTTTAATAAGGCTTCAGCAAACAATATTCCCAGAGAGTTGAAAACAGCACTGCTCCCAGTGAGGATCTCTTTATGAGACAGGAGGAACAAACACACTTTGGCTGAGTGAAAAGAATCATATTCAGTGTCAAGCACAAGGAAAGCAATTCAGACAGGTAATTCCTGGGAGACAAATGATTCTGGCACCAGCAGAAAGAAGCAACATGAAAAACCTTTCCCAAGGTCATCTCTGGATGCACACCATCAGAAGGGGAAAGCCAGACTCATGGAAAATATTTAATCCACTGACACAAACTCAGGTGAGTTGCAATATTCTCTGGCCATCAGAACATTATTTCTTGGAAATTCTCAACAGGCAAGTGCTCAAGAGTTGATGTGTGGGCTGCAGCCTTTCATACAAAATAAAATCACACATTGAAAAAAAAAAATTTGACTTTAATTAATTAATTAAAATCGGTAACTAAACAGATCAGTCAAACTCAAAGTAGCAGGGAAAGACAAAATGCAGAGCAGAAAAAGAACAGGAAAATACAAACTGTGAAGGAAAAGGAAAATTGTCCAAAAGAAATGTGACAATTTCAGTGTCAAACATCGTGGACAAGAGTCCTTTGCAGCCTGATTTGACAATTGGCTGCAATGCTTGAGCACTGTTTTAGGGAGTTTTTATGCACTGGTGTTACATTACAGACAAATAACAGCGTGCAACACTGTCACTGAAAATTCAGAAAGAAAATGATGATCATGGTTGCAGAACCTCTATATTAATAGTACAGCTGAGCCAGTTCATAGCAATATATTCATTTCAAATAACAAAGTAAATACTTACATCTGCAACTATTTTCAATTGTTATCTTTTAAGTGATTCATCAAGTCAATATCCATGTGCCCAACAATGAACAGTGCAGTAAAGAGAATTTGGTTTCCACAGAACAATTTCATTTTGAGTTTTTGGAAGTGTAATATAGGTCTGTGCTTCATAAATACTCAGTAATGATCTATGATCTACATGTGAAATGTTTAAAGAATATTTTACAGCTCACATGCTTCATTTATTTTAACTTACATTGTATGAAGCCACCACCACATTTAACTGGTGGTATCAGCTGACATAAGCAACTATTTAACATCAACCAAATGCAGTCAGACACTAAAATTATTTAATGTAACTAATGTCAGATGAATGTTATTATCCTCCTCACCTTGCAAGATATCTGTTTCAGTGCTCATATATAATAAATAATTGCCAGTCACAAATACTTTGCTTCACAAAAAGCCACTCTTTCATTTCGTTTAGATTGTCAACAAAAGCAACGTTAGGAAAACCCAAGCTGATGTAATGGTTTTCATGGCATCTTTTCGACAACAAAGCCTGGATCCAAGATCTGACCACTCACAATTTCTAAACCAGATTATAAAGCTAAATCCATGCAAACCCTTAATGGATCAGGATTTTATTTCGAGCGCTGCAAAAACTTTGGTTGTGGCCAAGTCTTATCAGCTACGGTGGCAGCCAGATTACAGGAGATGTGCCATGGATAAGAATGAGGCACTCCCAGCTTAAACCAATTACACACTTAGCACAAAGTTGTCAAACTACAGACCAATGCCAAATCCTGACATGTAATTTCTGTATGCTTACAAATTTTACGGAGAATTACACTGAATGCAGAGCCTGTAGGAAGTGAAAAACAGAGCTTGGAAAATGTATGGTGGAAAGAGCAGTGTTTGGAAATCCAGACGATTTTAGTGGTGTGTAAATGAGGGATCCACACTAACTCAAGCTTTACCACTGCAGAATCTGCTGGATTTTTACCAGAAGTCCACAGTTCAAACTCCCCTGCATCTATTCATGGGCAGACAGATCTATTAAATTATTTGCCAGCTGGGAGTAATTTCTTTTACAATAAGCAGCGGAGTGAGAGGTAACTACAAAGCAATCCATAGCTGTCCTAATTACTCCTTACAGGCAGGAAAATGTGTGATAAAATGCATGTTTTCTGATTCCCTTCCCCTTTACTTGCTTCAGCACTGTTAACCTGTAGCTTCTGATGGCCTTCTACAGTGCTCTTAAACCTGGTGAAAAACCCCGAGCCAGACAATCACTGTACAATTTAAGGCACATAATTAGCAATTATTTCATGCACACTTCACAATAATAATCTGTTACGTACTAAGGGGAAAGAAACATTAATGAGCTACTTCTGGTGCCGCTCTGTGTACTGTGTTTGCATAATAATGAGGCCCAATCTGCTGGAAAACACATAAAGGACAAATTAATAAGGTCGTCATTTTTGTCTAATGATGCTTAATACAGTTTGAGCAATCTGCTCGAGACAAAAGACGGGCACTCAGACATAGCCGATTATGCATTCGCGTGGCAGCTGAAATCTTTATTAAACAGAATGATGAATCTGATTAACATGTGATAACAAATATACAGTCTGGGAGCAGGGCCCTGGCACCTCCCGCCAGCTCTGCCCCGGCCCCTCCGAGGCTTTACTCAGATTGAGGTCAGACTGGAATTCCCGATAGGCGCATTAAGATAAAAGTTTGCCAAATGTGGTAACGTGATGAACAAAACAATATCCTGTTATATAAAAGCTACTGTCTCAACAGCTGACTGTCTAATCAGTGATAGCAACAACTCCTTAATAAGTTTAAAATTTTAATTGTGGGTTTCGCTCGCCTTTTAGCATATGAAGGATGATTTAGTACATTAGCTAAGCTACATCTTAAAGCACCCCTACATTTATGCTACCAAAATATTTGCTCTGATTCCAAAGTACTGCCTTCTATTCCATTTCACAAACACAGCTATAATCCCAAACAGGAATGTACAATTATTTAGGGTGTTTTATGCAATAATAAAAAAAAATAATAATTTATATGCCACTAATTTCACGTTAATGGAGGTTTCTAGGTCAATGGAGAGCACATGATGGGACTGAATTTGTAGAAATGTAGCAGTAAATTTAAACATCTGATTTTCAATAGAAATAATTTATAAAAAAGGAGGTTAAAAAATGTACAAGATGTAATTTGTTAATCCCACCTTAAATTTAAGTCATGAAAATACAACGTTGCCTCTTTAAACACCGACCAAATACAGGAGTAAATAACAGCTCTTAAATCCAGGGATTCTATTTTAAGCTTGCTTTGCTGGAGCAATGTGATTTCTATTAAATGAACAATTCCTTGCCTTCCAGAACCAACTGTACTTGATTTATAGTCAGCACATGACACAAAGTAATTTAAGATGACACACAATACCTCATGACAATGTACATGATTTAACACAGGGTGGGCAGCAGTAGAAACTATAATGTTGATTTTATCTCCACAAATATATTGCTGAGCAACAGCAGGAGCTTGGATTCAAGAGTATAGAACTGGGAGCTAAGACTGACTGAATCACAGCTTCTTCACTTTAATGCATCTGTGTTTGCTCTGCTAAATGATAGCACATAATAAATCATCATTTTCAACTCCTTGGACTTGATCTGTGTGCCTTCATTAACATGAATGTATTCCCAATTACAACACAACAACAGCCAGTGCATCCAAAGCAAGGAGGTGATAAAACTAAAGCTGTATTTACCATTATTCATCCCCAGTCCATCCTACCTTGCTAAATAAATGACATTATTTTCACACACAAAATTGAAAAAATAGAACAAAAAAAAGAGTGTTTTCCTTCCTCACCCCCCACACCCCACATTCAAGTCACCTGGCACATTAATCTGCCCCTAAGACATGGTTAGATCCAAGCAGAGATGCCAGCTCTGGCAATGCTTTCCCAGCTCTGTGGAAGATGAGGGGATATTTTTTTTACCCCCAAGCCTCTCCTGAAACAAAGACATGCATTAAGAAATTAGATCCACGAGCTCTCAGAATGACTCTGCAAAGCCAGATGTGGGGGGGTTTAGCCTCCTGCAGGCCTACAAGGTTCCAAGGTTTCTTTCTAGTGGGTAGAGAAAGAATATAAGGGAAGAATGGGAAGGAAGAGACTCATTCAGAAAACCTGCAAGACTTAACAGTGTCTTTTCAGCTAAAAAAACCCAGAAGTTCAATTTACAGGTGGGCTGAGAACAAAACACTGCTTTGTTTTACATTTTTAAGCCAAACCCAGCTGATCCTGTATTTACACCTGATGGAAGAGCCAGAAAAAGACAGTTCAGAAGATAAAACGAAAAATCAACTCGTTATAGCTCAGAGGATCCCTCTGTTTCATATTCTGCCAGTATAAATTCCCTCAATGTAACATTTCATTATGTTTGATATAAAATGAATGCTAGAAATGCCACGAAATCTTTGTGGTGGTGTTTGAAATGCCAACATTCATGGCAAATGATGCTTCACAAACCTTGTCCCATCACCACACTGTCATCCACTGCATTTCAAACAGCTTGGACAGCTGATAATGACACACACAGGCCAAAACATAAGGATCATATTCAGCTTTTGGCAAAGATTTCGTCTCGAAAATCTCTCATTAACTCAACTGTATTTATATCCATGGAATAAATGAAGGAAAACACAGGGAAGGCAGAGGTGTCCTGGGCTTACCTGCATGGCTCACTCAGGATGGAGCCTCACCCTCCACTTCTAAGAGTACAGGAAAAATACAGAGTTTTCTCATCTAGATTTCAAAGGGTCCTATTGAGAATTCAGTTTGCTCACACTGAAATACAATACCTATAAATAAATTTCTTCCTGTTGACTCCATTAAACCGTGTCCATGTTCATCCTTCAGGGGCTGATTAACTTCTTTTTTTAGTGCCAAAACTAACATAAAACTACATGTCTGAGAATTCAAGTCTACAGCACTTGTGTAAATACGTTTTGTTCTGGTTTTCCTTTCATGTAAGACATGGATGGTTGCTATTTTCCTATCCCTTTTCAGATGTAATACTACAGACACTGCAACAAATTAGGTATAGACAGTTCCAAATATATTCAGTAACCTGAACTCAGTTCTTCACTATAATTTCAAATCCCTGTGGTAGAAATTACATGAAACATATAAAATTGATCTAGTAAATATTCATTCTACCTTTTACAAAACTAATATTTTAATATTTCCTGTACAAATCATTCCATGATCATTCTATTATACAAAACAAACTGATCTGACTTACCCATGACTGCACTTTATTTCTGAAATAAGTAACCTCAGCTCCTATCAAAGGACATGGAGAAATGGACTGAAGGACACAGCTCCTGCACTGCAAGTAACTTGTCAGAGAAGATTCCTTCTCATTCCAAATAGCATTTAAAGATAAACTGTCATTCAGGTCTTTCAAAAAGAAAGAAAAAGTGGTTTATATAGTCATCAAGAGAGATTTTTCAAAGAGATAGAGGCACAAGTTGCATTTCACATTTCAAAATGTCAGAAAGATGGTAAAGAATGCTCATTAATCCCTTCTAAAAATGAGTCCTTGTGGCAAAAACCACATCTCATTAACTGTGCCATCCTAACACCACTGGACAGGCAGAAGAATTGCCCACATATGAAATGAAATGAGTACTTTATTTCTGGTCTCTGTCACCTGAAGAACCAAAGGGTTCCACATTCCATGGGCTGACACCTGGAAGGATTTCCCATCAAACACAGCACTTCTGCTTTAACCACAGGGCACACATGGCCAATTCATGGATTTTAATTTTTAAGAAATGGAAAGGATTCTGTTCTCTTTATTTTTTTCTTTTATTCTTCATCAGGATCTTATGAAAGGACGCAACAAATCTGGGAGTGGAGGGGACACTGGAGCTTATCTTCATCTTCAATGTTTGGTTAAAAGAGCCCACAGAGCTTTGAGGAAGGAAAAATCTCACCATGAACTCCCCAAAAGGTCCAAGGGAGGGCTGTCAGTGTTGTGAGTGGTATTTCATTTAAAGCAAAAGGGCTTGACAAATGGCAGCTGGTATTTATCAATAAGAATTTACCTTTCATTGGCATCTGATAAACCTTCAAAGTTTCCTTAAGGTGACCAAGACTTGCAGCATCTGAGATGACCAACATCACATTATCATCTTCTGAAATGGCATCTAGTTTACACATACAATCATTAATGGGTTCTTTACTTCTTACATTGGCATTTCTGAAGAGTTTCCAGATTATTTTCAGCTCACTATTACTGTGGCAAGCTTTTCTCAAAATTCCTATAATTTAAAAAGTGGGGTGTAAGACTTATATATACACATGGTTTTGAATACAGTACTGTTCAACCATGCTGCAAACTTTCCACATTTACAAGATGGGAATTTAGGCCCTGATCCAATACCCACTGCAGGCAGTGAAAAGACTTCTATTGCTGTAAATGGCCCCTGGAAGAAGGCCTTATTTAAAATTTTTAATGTGTCCAAAATTTACTTTTCAACAGATAATTTTCCCCTTGTTATTACTCCCAAATCGACCAGTGAGCTTGAATCCACTTTGAATAAAGCCATTTATTTTTCATTTTCAGATTTTTTAACCTTCCTCAATCAACTGGCATCTGAGATTCAGTTTAAACAACATAAAACTTCTTGCTGACAACAGACACCCCAGTAAGTGTAGACATTCCTGTACCTCAGGATGCTTTTACTGAACACAGTGGTTCCATTTCACAGGTTCTGCACCAGAGATATGATGATACTGGTAAATTAAGGGAGTGAATGTAAGGTTCCTGAGGAGATTACCCAAATCTTAAAGGTTCTTTAGGGAAAACAGGGAAGCAAGAAGTGGCCTCCAAGACCTGGGCCTGCCTTTATCCAATGTGGACTTTTCTAACTGGCCTGATTTTAATAGGTCCAGAATATGGAATATCTCCCACTATTCCTCAGGCATGGGTTTGGTTTGCTGAAGAGATTTGTCCTTTCTTGGTTTCATCAGATCCAGAAGACTGTTTAAGCATGAAGCAGCTCTAATTGTTACCACACGTAACTATTAGAATATTTTGTAATTAGGTCATTATCACACATGGCCCAGTGGCCTGAAGATGAAGCTTATTTTAAAATATAGCAGAGTTGCTGTTACTCTTATCAACCTTTACCTTCCCAAATTAAAGTGTCTTACAAAAACACAAAGAATTCCAAAAGCAGCTCATCCTCACTTTGTTCAATGTGCCAACCACAGACTGAAAACCAAATTCCTACAAGACAGGTTACACATTAAACAATAGGAGTGGAATAATTTGGCTTTTTGACAGTTCCATGCTAACGTGGATTCACTGAGTTACTGTGCCAAGATATTCCCAAACTTCTCACAGCAACTGGTAGCAAAATAACACCTAATCCTGAGAAGGAATAAACAGCCACTATGCTCCAAATAACTCCTTCCAGCCTCCCATAGTGGCAGGAGAAGCTGCCTTCAGTGAACTCCCAAATATCAGATGCCCATTGGAGCTCCAGACAGGTCAGGGTGGCAGGACCACTGAATCAAGAAAACTGCCAGACTTATTTTTAACAATCGTTCTTGTCACAGCTCCCTTCTCTCCCTCCAGAAGGCTTTCTGCAGGTCTCTGGTGCATTCCTGATAACTCATTTATCCAGATACCAAATCCAGTGGAGAAATGAACCAATTATTCTAAAACATCCCTCCATCCAAAACTGGGAAAGTAAAAGGGTGGATCAGAAATCCCATCCTTCCAATGAAACAACTGATCTTACCCTGTGCTTTGGGCAGGATTTCAGCTCCACAGACAACACAATAAAGTCCTTTCCTGCAAGGCTGGTTGTGTGTTTCCTTCTAGTAAGGCAATGCACAAATGCATTTAAATACTGGTTTGCATATAGTAACTGTACAGATTGGAACATTTAAGTATAAATAAAATTAAATCTATCAAAATTGCTTCCGAGAAATACAGTACTTGAAATACTCAAAGGAATCTGAGTCAATGTTTAGCATTTATATTAGTTAATAATTCAATACACACAGTGCTAAAAATGTTTAACCTCACTTAAATAGAAACACTGTCATATAAAATCTGAGGTATTTTATAGCCTGTAACACTGCAGGCTATCAATTTGTTGGGAATTTTGCAAAGGAGCCTGGGATGATTGGTGCCTTTCTGTACCCCAGGAGAAACAAAGGTATCTATTGAGTGTGTAAATCCGAGATCTGCAGATCAGGCAGAAACGATTTCATTGTATTATTTCACTTAAAAAATGATATAATAAATCATTCTTAATTCCCTTGCACCTTAACATTCAGCAGCCACTCAGAACAGGTACTTTAGTCCATGGATGTGGTACCTTTCTCTCTCGGGAGGAGCCACTTTGCCTAAGGGCAGCTTTCCTTCTCCTGCATCTCCTCTGAACTTTCAATCCTTAAATAAAGTCAAGATTTCGTTATTATTTTAGGCAACAGATATTATACTGAGCTATTATATCAAAGTAGGAAAAGAATTTTCAGTATTTTAGCCTTGATAGATGCAATAAACCCAAATAAACAACTCTAAGAAATTTGGTATATTGACTTCACTTCCCTTTTATCTGCAGGCTGGGCAGCATTTAATTCTGAGAATCACCATAAATATATTAACTATAAAGAATATTCTTACCTCTAACGTACCAAATAACACAGTTATTAAATAGAAAGACAAATTAAGAATGAATTTACACCAAAAGAAACAGTCCACCCCTTACCTTCCAAACCCAGCAGAACACAAAGGGGTTTTATCCACCTGTTGATTTGAGTTTTTAGAGAGAATAGAAATTTTTTTCAAGGAAACATGGTATCAAGTGCTGATGTTTCAATCCATATTTTAGAAATAACGGTTAATTTGATATAAAGTGTCAGTGTTGGAAATGAGTGTGATTTGACACAGAGCAGGCCTTGCCTTAGGGGATTTCTGATCAAAGGAAGAGGCACCACAAGATCAAGAAAGGAACAATCTGCTCCAGATAAGGAACAGGAGATGGATTTTCTTCTTTTTCTTTTTATAATGTTATGGATTTAAAGACAGACAAATCTTTTGAAAGACAAATAAGAGGCTGTGGGCCACTGGATGAGCAGACAAGTCACAAAGCTTAAGTGATTTCTGTTATCTATTTAGATACACAAAAATGCAAAAAGTGGTTTGGTGCAGAAGATTTGCTTTAGGAAAACTGAGGATCAAGCCAATGGATTCTGGGGAATGTGGCTGCAAAGCACCTGCCACAGCTGCCAGGACAGCTCTAGAGCCCAGTTACCAACTCCATTATTATTTAAATAGAAATTAGGAATATTTATCCTTAGATGGGTCAGATGTTTTCAATACTGGAATTTCTGCCATATCAACTAAATCGAACACATCAGTGAAATCCAGGAAACCTAAACTAAGGAAACTTCATCATCAATATTGCAAAAATTAAACCAAATGCCTTATGCCAAACACTGCCAGCTAAAGGAATCCACGTGTTCTTGCCATTCTTGCAAACAGAGTGTCCAATTTCATAAAGCTGAATTTAATCTGTAAGGAAAGGGCACAATTTAAATCCTATTGATATGAGCACAGCTCTGTAGAGATGGATTCAAAATGTTATTTAGATGAACTTCTATGGAAAATGACCAGTTAATAATTTCATTTCTACTCTCAGACAAAAAATATCAATACCTATGAACCAATCTTTATATTGCAGAATTCCTGCATCTTCATATTAATATAGGATGGCAATGAACAACCCTTTCTTCAGAAGTCAATGTGTTTTATTACAGAAAAATCCTGGCTGTTTTCATTGCAGTAAATGAAAGAAATATTTAAAATACTACCGAAAAAAATGCACTGGGCTAGATTCAAGATGTACCTTTGTGTACAATTTACATTTTATATGTTACATGTAAATTGTGCTTGTAGGACATACAAATAATAACAGGTTTTGACACGAATAAACACAGAATCCAACCCACAGAAATTAGACCCTCTCACAAAAGGAAAATTCAAAGAAACCTCAAGTTTTTTTCTGAAGAAGTTTCTCATCCTCATCAAATATCAAAATGTGCACAGCTCCTGCTGGACATTTTGGTGTAAGAAATTGGAAGGAATCAAAGTACTGAAGAATGTACCTGTTTTGGTATTTAGGTTCAAATGATCTATGACTTGATCTGCAAAGATATTGCTCTATATGTTTTATTAAAAAAAAAAAAAAACTAACAAATTCAGAAAACCATAATTTGGTTATACAGGCATTTTGCTTTCTGAGAAGAAACCCAATTATTTCACTGTATTTAATGGTGGATTAATTAAATCTGTAATGGACAAACCAATAATTTCAAGTCAGATCCTGCTTGGGTTTCTGTCTGGAATTTCCAGACATGATGTCCCTTAGCCATGAAGTCAGGATGAAGAATCTTCATTGCATCTCTAGAAAACTGCACATTGCAAAACTCTCCCAGTGAAAACCCAAAAATATCATGAGAAATGGAGCCTGAAGGAAGCTTTTGTTCCATGAGGACAACAAGCTGCAGCTGCCCTGTGGTGTTTTAAGGGCTGCTCACCAGGATTCCCACAGAAACTGTCACCAGGTGCCACTACTGCCCAGCAGAAAGGATGACACACCTTTATTTCGGGATCTGGAAAGTCTGATGTTCCTTTTAGGGGTATCCATCTCCTGAGATCCTTCCTGCCCTGCTGCTGCTGCACCAGCCACCTCCACAGCATCACCTGCACTGTCCCTGCTCCTCTCATTTTCCATAATTCCATGGGGACTTCTCCTGCCTGCCTCAGCTGTTTTGGTCACATTCAGTGTTTCTGAGGTGTTGATTGCCAAAAGATCAGCAGGGACTGTGGAGTTCCCACATTCCACCCAATTCCCAGTGGTACAAGATGCTGGAAGTGGGGGTTCAGTTCTCTGTTCCTCTGGCTCTCCATCATCATAGAGTTCTGGGGTGAAGTAAATGCTCTCATCCTCATCCTCATCCTGTGCCACATTTAATGCTGAAGGCTCAGCTCTCCCTGCTGCTGAAGGGAGCTCCCTGCAGGGCTCAGCTGGAAGCTGGAGTTTATCAGGATGTCCTTCAGCAACTGGAGCCTCAGCATTTTGAACTGAAAAATGACTTGTTTCCAAACATGATTCTGGTCCACTTGGTTTATGTTCTGCAATTAATGATGATTGGCATTGATTTAAATTATCAATAAGGTCACTAGGCCCATTCACATGCTCCTGTTTGCTGCTTGCTGTGGCCCTGCAGTTCTCAGCTACAGGAGTTGAAGTCAGTGGTTTAGAGCAGCAATTCTCTTCCACAATATCAACAGTAGTCCAACCATTCATTTTTTCTGTCTCTATTTTAATTGCTGGCATTTTGAGGGTGGAGTCCATATGTTTCCTTCTTTGGTGAGAATGGCTCTCTACACCAACTTTCTGGTCACCTGGGAAAAATCACAAAACATAAATGAATTGTATCTGATTTACAGCATGTTTAGTACATCAAAATTACCAGTTTTAGAAGGTTTACAGTGATTTTATAATACTCATTAAAAACAATAATACAAACAAAAGCCCAGATGTTACAACTATCCTTGCACATGAATTGTCTTAATTAAATGAATAGATTAACAAGCATATAAAGGTAGAGTCTGGATTTGAAATTTGTAATCTTTCATTATTGTGCTCTTATCTTATTCACCTCTTTCTTGATTGAAATGAAGTCATAACCTTTCTTAAAATTTAGGAATGGATTTTACTTGGGAAGCTGGAACTAGAGGAGATCACATGGAAGGTGTCTCACAGCAACGTCTGAACAACAGATGTAGTTGCACCAGGGCACTCAACTTGCAATAACGCTAATCTTGACGTGTTTCAAATATATTTTAAATTATGCTCATGGTGTTCAATGGAAAAAGAAATTAAAATGAAAACATTTTTGATTGTACTATAAACTTATCAAACATTACTGTTTTAAGACAACCAGATGGAACGAGAATTAATTTCAGTCTGTTGAGCACAGCTCATCCACATTTGTGAATAATTATCATTTTCCACTATAGCACTTCTGTAGTTTTAAAAAACATTTGTTTCTTCCCAAAAAGATGCAACTCCACATTTGAAACTGCCAATGGAAATGAACATACTTTGTTTCACTGTTGCCATGCTGTTACTTGGCTGATTTGATGCTGTGGGATGAACTGAGCTGATGGCCGCAGTGGAAACTTCTGAGCCCAAATTTTGCTCCTGACTTTTAGCAGGAACATCTGGTGACAGATGAATGGTGGCCTCTTGCTGAGAGCCCTGTGACAGGTCCCTGGAATGGGCAGGGAATTCCCTGCTGTGCTCTGAGGAAGCATCCCCACTGCTCTGGTTTCTGAGGGCAAACTCCTGCAGGGATTGCAGGGCGCTGCTGAAATTTCCGTGGTGCCGGATCTGCTGACGGATCCACTTAGATAATCCTGAGGGGAAAAAAGTATCTGACTTCAAAATGACAGCATCTACAGCAGGTATTTCACGTCAGTAAATAGCACCCTAATAGTGCAAATATTTCTGTATAGGTGTAGCCTCAAAGATTTAAAGAGTTTGCTCGTGAAACTACAACAATGCAATTCCTCCTTTCCAGGGCTTGGAACTCAATTTAATCAGTGGCACTATTCTGTTAAGCAACACTAAAAAATCCTTTTTTTTCCTGTTAAGAGCCTTTCCCTTTCTCACTAGTCTTTTTGTTAGGTTCAAACTTCTGCCTTGCATAAACATAATTATATTTCTTTGATGCCTGGCTGTTCATTCTGCTTGTTACCGTGAATTATTTAAAAGCAACTTTCACAGATTACAGCTATTTATTATCATATTAGCAGGTTCTAATAAAAATTTGAATATAATGAAGCTTTTTACAACTTTGCATCAGATTAAGTAACAATAACTCAGAAAGAATCACAACCGTTCTACAGCTACAATATAATAAAACCTGCTCCTATCAAAATAATATTTAAAATTCTCAAATATGAGATGTCTTGAGCATAACAGCTTTTTAGATGTTGTTGGAGCACACAAAGGTGAAGTAAAAACTGACTTCCTCAAATTTAGGAAGTGTTTTTGAACCCATTTAGATATTCTTTGAATATCAATTACAAAAACCAAAGAACCCCCAAACCCACAACAACAACAGAGAACTTCACTCTTCTGTGCAGTTTTACTTTCTAGAGAAAGGAATCTTACCAAGTCTTGAACACATGGATTATTTGTGTTCCTATATGAATTACTTGTATTTACTCCAATAATTTCGATGTATTTTTAGTACAAACACATCAGAGAAGGAGCTGGACTCAACTGCAGCAGCTGAGCTCCACCTGCTGACTAAGCCCAGCATGGGCTGGTGAGCTCAGCTCTGCCCAGCAAAAAGGGCAGGAACAAAGATAAAAACACATTCCTAAGCAGTTTATTCCCTAATTTTTATTTCTTTTTTAAGGCTGTATACAGCATCTTTTTTATTTCATCTGCATTTATTTCTACCCAGTATAAAACTATAAACAGGAAACCCTTGTTGTATACTGAATATTCAGCAGTTCAATTTCTCTTCCATGGTTGTGGTTCATTATGACCCTTCCTACTCACCTATATTTGTACAACCATATTTCTGTAATTCTGAGTTTTCAGTATTTTTCAATTTTAGGAAGTTTCCCCAAGAGATTTTTACCCCTTACCAGTTATGTATTTATTTGGGTTATTCCTGAAGCGGTCATCAACTAAAATAAGAGCCCCCCAGTCATTCTTGTGCCTTATACACCTAAAAGTGAGGGAAAAAAGAAAACAGTTAAATTAAAAAAAACCAAAACACACAAATATTCAACAGCCAATTAAAGTACATAATTTGTTTTCCACTCTTAACTGGGCAGTGTAAATATTAGAGAACTTCCTGCCAGCTTAGTGGAATGTTCTGGTTTTATCAAAATCCTCCTCGTACGCCCTCATCCTTCCCCACATCTCAGGTTAACAAGGGCTTTGGCTCATGGTTTTATAAGGAATTTGTATCTTTATGTCACAATGGAAGCCTATTCTCTCCATTTAAGTTTAGACCAATTAAATGATAAATTGTACAATAAGCAATTATCACTAAAAGGTGATTTAAATTCAAGCTGATTTCACAGTTATCATTTCAGTACTGGTATTCCACAACTGAGATTTTTCTTAAGAAATTTTAATTAATGCTCTTTAATTCCAAAGAGGAATTTAAGAAATCAGACCTGTAACAACAAGAACCCACAATGAGATTTCCTAATGTTACAACTTCTCTCAATTTTCTCTCTAAGCCTTCATTTATGTCATCACATTTGCATTAGGACTAATTCAAAGAAGAAGAGTTTTCCAGCTGATGTTTCTGTGGCTCTGTGCACCCATGACAGATGCACAGCACCTATGACAGATATGGATGACAGTTCTAATCTTTATTTATACGATAAATTTTGTTGAAGGAGAATGAATTAATTCTACCCTGTTAATAACATTTGGGGGAATTTTTCTATCTAGGAAAGGGAAGCTGTACCACTTCTTCTAAATCTGGGAAGAGATCAGCGAGCACGATAATTGAATTGACCTTTTGCAAAGGTCTGAAAAACCCCACTGCTATTTCTCCCTTTCAAAAATACTTGTAGGCTAAATATCAAACAACTGTTCTGAGCCCACTGAGAGTGTGAACAATTAGTGCATTGGAAAAGTCCTACGGATTTTCATTTGCTTTAAAGCTCAAAAACTATTTGTCTCTGCTAATGCTTTTTTTTTTCCTGTATGTCTGGACTAGGAGGAACAAAACCTACAAACAAACTGAAGTGGATTCTGAATGTAAAACAAAATCTCTGAATTATAACAATGCTCAAATGCACAACAGGCTGAAAAGCAGAGTTTTCAGCAGAGAGCAGCTCAGGAGGCAAAATCTGCAATATGAGGGGTTTGGCCTTAATTACCCCTTTGTGTTAGAAGAGGGAAATAAATCCTTAAAGATCTCCCTAAAAAAACGTTCTACAAATTTATATAGTTTTAGTTATGTTTATCTCACCTTCCCAGGGCTTGGTTGAGAGCTCTGTAAGCTTGAATTTCATACCACTGACTCCCTGATAAAAGGCCTCTTGTACTTTTGTGCTGGTCATTGTACTTCCTCTTCAATTCAACCTTAGAAAGAAACCATAAAATATTGGGTTTATTAATGATGTTGAAAAGGAGATATTCTAAAAGGGGAAAACAAGCAAATATTGATTAAATAAGAGAATATATAAATTTTGCTTTGGCGTTTCAACTCTGTATTTTGTACACTAACCAATTCTGGCTTCTAAAATTGCTCTTAGATGTGAACTGTTCCAATAATTTAAATGTATTGACACAAGCACCACACACTCATGCAAATCTGTACCAGCAAGAGAAGGACAGACTGTTCACACAGGCAAAAAACCCCAAACCAGGTACAGGAGGATGGACTCCAAACCCCAGTTTTATTGGCTCCCCTGGAGGGAAATGACCCACTGGAGATCTCCATCCTTCCCTTTATCACAAAACCCACTCCTCATCTAGAGCTGGGACCAGACCCTGCTTTTCCAAGCGAGGGTTAAGCAAATACAACTTTTCTTCCTCTCCAGAAGCTGAGAAAGAGCTTTAGAGACAGAGCCTCTCCCAAGGACCAGAAGGCAGTGACACCAAGCCCAAATCCCAGCTTGGCATCACCTCCTGTGGTCTGGAAATGTTTCACCAGAGAAAGGGGCAGCCAAGGCCTGCAGGCCACGGGGAGATCAGGCAGGGAAAAACATGTTCCCCTTTTTAAAAACACTCTATCCCTGATGCTTCAAAATCTGGAATCAACTGCCCAAGAAATCCTCTGCCTCCCCTTCCCAATCTCATTGATAACCATACTCACAATGCCTGGTCTGAGCTGGAACAATTTGCATTAGAACATTACATATATTGAAAGGATTTATTATTATTATTCAGCAAGGGGGACTTTTTTTTTTAAACAAACATAAAACTACACCAAAAAGGGTCTTTCTGTTGCTCTTTTGTACAGTATTAACCTTTCTAAACTGACAAGTGAAAGGACACGCTTCAGGAGAGAAAACAGCAGACTTCTAACCTCTTCTGACAGGTAACTTTCAAGTTGCATTTGGATAAGAAATTTTATTTTATGTACTTATGCCCTTTAAATTGCCTGTCAAATTTACAAATTCAATCTTTACAGCCAGAAAGTAAATTCAGTTTGATTTCACAGATTTAATATTTGTTCCAGTCACTCAGAATTTACTGACTGGCATGTGAGGTTTCCTTTGTAATTTTCCAAACAGAAGATGATTTCTCCTGAATGGTTTATGAACATTAAAACCGTTCCTAAAAAAGGATCTTGGGTTTATCTGTGCATTTCTACAAACTGAAATACTACCTGGAGAAAGAAAAGGGTACTGCTCACCCTTGGAAATGAGGAATGATGTTGGAAAAGTTCACTGAAGCCTTTAAAACATAACCATTGACAATCTACTCCTGCATGCGTTTTGCAGTTGTCTTCTAGTCCAGGTAAGTTTTATAACAATTTCCTTTTTTGAAGAATTTTGTTATCAGTAAGATCATGGCCATTTGGAACAAATGAAGGTTTATCAACCCCTTACTTTGCCAGCAGACTGTGCAAAAAGTATTGGAATAACTGGTCCTGTGTCATATGCTGAAAAAATGACATCATTTTTAAATATGTGCATAAACTGACTGAAGTAGCAATAAAATGCAAACCAATCAGATCATCTAAATAAAATACATTACTTTCACATTCTTCTAATACATGTCAGTGTTATCAAGTGTTTATTGCTTGTGTGCACACCACCACCGACATTTCATTGCTCAAATTATACAAAACCCCATGAGTTTGGGGTTTTTTAACCCCAATCCCTTGCTCCAAGCGTGTAACATATCTTTAAAACCTCCCTATATTAATTTACAAAGGGTTACCAGAAAATAACCATTATATTTTCTCACTGCAGTGCTCCTGTCTCAGCAGGGGATGATGACAACCTGCATTGCTGTGAGTTCAGCTTGCACGGGGAGGCTGCTGCAGGTAAAAGGCCAGGGCCTGTCATTTTAATGCAATCAGAATCTATTTCATTGTGGAACTGCTGCATTCCCCCCCATCAACCCCACGCCAGATTCAAGCTGACATGTTACATATGTGAAAAAGCCAGTGCCTCCTGCTAGCAAATATCCACAATGTGCAGGAAACCACAGGCTAGAAGGGATTAGTTAAAATGTCAAAAGACAGCCTTTTACTTTTACCTGTTCATCCTTAAAAACATCCTCCCAGCTCTTGGGCAGGATTTGCAGACAAAGAGCTGCACAAGGCCCCTGGCAAGCTCTGCCATCCTGTAGCTGTCACCCAGATTAGGCTTTGATCTGTCTGGGAGGTCATGGGCACAGCCACGTTCACTCAAATCTCCCCACGTTCTACCTGCAAACCTCTCCTGCTTTTAATGCTTAATTAGTTCGACAGCTTTCACTCTGGAATATTAACTGGGAAATAGCAGCGACAAAAGATAAATGCCATGAACAATTTGTTTTTTTTAAAGGCTTGGAAAGATACTTGGAGGCAGTTTGTGCTACAACTCAAAAGGATTTTCCAGTGTAGTTTTCAAATAAAATTAGCAATAGAGCTTTTTCTCCAATGACAACAACAACATTAAACGACATTTGTTATATTAGATTTTAAAATCAGTTACCTGTGGTGATATTCCTTCATGTGAAGAAACTCAGACTTATTTAGGATCCAACTGATACAGAAATACCTAAATTGATTTATACTGTGTTGACCATGGATTATACGAGTTAGTTCATGGCACAAAGCTGAGAAGAGGAACTCAAAAACTACAGCTTGGTTTTGACCCCCAAAATAACCTGCAAATTCACACACAGAACCTGCAGCCTTTTAGCAACGTACCAGGCTGAACCAGGTTTATTCAGAATTAACAAACAGTATTTAACAGCAAGGTATATAAATATCAATCTATTATGGACTAATTGTTTCTAACGAAAAATTAATCTGAATACTGTGAACTGATTTATCACTGCCAGTACCACGACATGAAGGTTGAATGGGCTAAGCCCATTTGTTTCTTTTGTGCCATTTAAATCAGCAAAATAAACTGTGTTTGCTTTTACTTCATCTGGTAAAGTTTTGAGGGGCATTTTCAATGCATTACTCCACTGAACCAAATGCACACTTTGCTTTTTAAGAACAAATATAAGTAACAGTTTAGATTTTTTTTTGTTTAACAAGTCAGGCCTACTCTTTACAGGACATCACCTCACAAATATCTCCAACTGCCTCCTGTTTTCTCTGGTAGGTTAAAGGAAGAGAAAACAGCTGGAAAAGGCCAATAAACTGCATGGACACAGGTTTTGGTGGTACCTTCACACCTGGATCAGCTCATGTCCTTCCCTCCCCAAAATTCTCCTCCATGGAAAGAAAAACCAGAAAATGGATAGAAATGATTTCTGCCATTCCACTAACTTGTTTCTCTGGTTTTATGAGAGGAAAAATAGTAATGAAAACAAAGACCATTGCTCACATCATCCAAAAATTTTTTTTTAAGCCACATTCATGTTTAACATCTACTAACTCCCCACGTCTTAAAAACAAACAAGCAGAAAAAATACCAGGTGGTCACTCCCTGCTTCCACCCCAAAAAAGACATAAAAATGTTTTTTAAGCAAATCTCCCGTCCTAAAAATCTCATGTGTCCACTTAGACTCTCTCTTCCACCTGAAATAGCAATAATTAGAATTTTTCAGGAACACGCTTGCCATCTACTTTCCTCCTGACGAATGCCAAGGAACCATAAAAGTTTGTGAGTGCAGGAAAGTTAAGACATGAAAACTCATTCCTTTTCTTTTACATCTGAAAATTCTTAAATAAAAGCAGCATTAAACAGTGCAGCATTTCACTCACTTCAAAAGCAGTAACAAGGGCTGTGAGGCTTAAGACAAATAACGCACATGTAAAGAGCTGGGTGAGTCACAGACCAAGCTTCAAACATCCTCACTCCTCACAGACCCACTCAAAGCTGTCTCTAAACACAGTATTTCCATTTATTAACCCACAGGAAAAAGATATTATGGCAGGATTTTATCTTTAAATGCTCCAGGCATTCCAAGTGCAGTGTTAATACATAAATAATATGGAATAAAAAAATGCTTATTAGCTGTGTTTTACCAAACTAGAATCTGTAGATTACAATAATTTATTGAGGTCATTCTAATGAGTTCATGTACCTAAATAAGGTCACTAGACACAAATGTAACACTTTTATTTTCACATATAAATACTGCATTTCCTTATAAAACAGCAACAACCCCCCCAAACTGCAAATGAGATATGACCAATATTTGTACTGCTCAATTATCCTTGGGATGCTGTTACACAGAAATTGTTCAGGTGACCTTTTCTGCCTGAAAATTTCTATGTGCACTTATAAAAATTGCCTTCCTTGGATAACACTGAATAAAAAAAGGAAGCAATCCAGATGCCAGACTTGCTCTGTCTCACAGGGGACGTGGAAAGATATTGGGATTGAATGGTGCAATGTGAATGGAGATATAATCAAAACTAGAGAAACTTACTGAGATTTTTAAAAATGGCACAAAAGTGGCAAATAAACTATATATGGAAAAACACTGCTGGCTTGTTTCCCCATAACCCAAAAGCTTAAATATGAGATATGACTTCAAGATAAAGGCAAACAAGCCAAAGGCAAAGCCCTGTCCATCAGAAGGGGCCAGTGCCCTCTCCCAGGGCAGCCAGCAGCACCTCCTGCTTTGTGCAAAACTCAATTCCTCTTATCCTGAACCCACCAGGTATTTCATGGCCAAATGCCTTCCCAGTATTCTCACCCTGAATCCCAGTCTGGGAGAGATGGGAAGCTTATGTAACATTGCAAGCCCTGAACACTTCCAGTACTGTCAGCTACACCGTGTGGCATCCCCAGATCCGGGAGTTTTGGGGTTTGCCAGAGCTCGTGGCACGTTCACCCCGGGCCCATCTACTCATCTCAGCCCCGCAGGCTTCGAGGGACTGCAAGCGACTTGATTAAAATCTAATGCAACCAAAACTCTGCTCTGAAGAGAAAATTCAATCCATTTCCAGTGAAGCAGAAGTGAAAAAAATCCAGGAGGTTCCCTTGAGGTCCAGCACTGGTGCTGTGCTCCGCGTGCGGCGGCGAGCCCGAGTGTGAGTGTCACTCATCCCTACAAATCCCCACGGTGGGAGCTTCACTCTCAGAGCTCTCAACACACTCTGACAGCAAAGGAAAAACTTAAAGGTCACCACTACTTGCTAAGGACAAGATAAACACAAGAAAATCACTTGGAAAATTTTTTGTATGGATCAGAAAAGTGAACTATTAAACGCAAAGGGGAAGTTTTGATTTGTAGGATTATTTAACTTCGGGATATATTCAAGGATGATTCTGTGATCTGGGCCAACATATTGACATTAGCCTGGCACCAGCAGAACAGAAATGCCATCCACTTGTCTTACCTGTCACTCTGAACTCACATGTTCCCATTCCCAGCTGCAGGAACGCTGAGTTCCACAGGATCTTACAGCTGCTCCCACAAATTCAGCCTCTCAAATAATTCTGTTTTCTTAATTAACACAATTTCTGTTGGATGCAAGAAGAGCGTGGATGGCTTGGACTGTTTATAACCATTGTTATTTGTGGAAAAGTGGGAAGTAAAAAGCTTTTGAGGTATCTCAGTGCTACCACAGCACCCACAAAAGTTCCATAAATGGTTTTCTGCTCACCACTTTCTATTTGTAATTTTTCTCACAGTACTGGAATAAAGAAGACAATAAAAGTCTTCTATCTCTAAAAAATTCTTCACTGCACAGGGAATTTTCTACTAAATACAACACAATGACCTCCCCATAAAATGTCATTTTCTGTACCAGTTTGCCCCTATTTTTTTATTAAGAAGTGAAAATATACTTTTAAGTGATACAAAAGCAAGGTGAAATTAATACAGTGCAAGGGATGTTTCTCAACTCTGGTTAAGCAAAATAATTTAAATTAAGTTAAATGTTAAAATAATAATTCTCTTAGAAATCTTGTTTTTCCTGGAATATGGTAAATAAGAAATGAATTATTTCAGCAACCACTTATGTAGCACAAGAGTCTTTCTCCTTTCAAGGAGCACAAAGCATTTAGGCTTAAAAACTACCACAAGGCCTAGAAATTCAATATTGAAACTTGTCATTCTGAAATTATAGAAACATCTCAGTTTGCTGACCCCTCGAGAAAGGAGGAAGAAACTTCAGCTGTAAAGAGCCGCAATTTTTTTGTATCATTAAATTACACAAACCCCAGAAAATTGTAGCTGAAGTGATGTTTTCCTTCATGCTACAAGTTACGATACTGGAAACAATAAAGGAAATATTCCCCCTATGGCAGCCATGGGAAATAATTCCCATTAAAGGCAAACTCGAGCAATGCCACTGCTCAGAACTCCCAGCCTTACCAAGTTTATTTGCCTTGCACATCTGCTGATGTGAAAGAGTCTGACTTTCTGCATTTTCTGCTGTATTTTGGTCAAGTTCTCCTGGCTGTTCCATGATTAATTCACTCTACTGTAGGGGGATCAAAAGCATCTGGAGAGGTGGAAGTGCAGAAATGCTCTCTGGGAAGGGGAGCTCAGTGCCTGCACTTCAGAGCTGCCCATTATCAACATTTCGGAGAGAGCTGCTTTAGTTTCAGCTCCCCAAGGTAAGAACAGTAAATTATGGCTTGAACTAAACAAGTCACACTTGGCTCCAAAATCAGATTTTCCTACCTCTACTTTCAGGTCCCAGAGGTGGGCAGAGGAAATCCTGGTCACAGCCAAAGAAGTCATTTTTGGCTCTGAAATAAATTTTCCTGCTTCACTCGAGCCAAACTCTACCATTGAGAGCACCAGAGCTTTGAGCAATCCTTGAACATTTCTTTTATATTATTTTGTTTTAGCAACCTGATTCTTCAGCAATATGAAACCCTTTGCAATAACACAGAATTAGGGGTTTGGCCTCTTTCTTCAATCAGTTTTGTTTATAATCAGGTCCACTTCTGAGCCTGAATAATTTCTTTCTCCCTGACACTGACAAAGTGTTTTAGACTCTTCTCTTTGTGAAAACCAGTGAACCTAAGAGACAATGTGTCTGAAATGTTGAAGTGAAATGAAATTATTCTCTTTAAAACCTCCACAAAAAATACTGTAACTTATAAAAGCACACAGTTACTCAAGGAATCCAAATGTTTGCCATTTAATACCAGGATTTGTGGCATATATTTAGCACAAACATATGGAAAAACTAAAATTGGATATTATTCATCATGCTTGACAATGAGTTTCTTGCCCAAGATTGATGTCTGGATCCAAAATGCTACACTTCAAAATATCTAAGAGAAGTTAATTAAGAGTATGTTAGCATCAGATAACACATATGTGGGATTATACATCTCTTGCTGTCACATTATTTATGTTCTCTAATATTACAGCTCACTGCTATTCAGTCAAGTTACAAACCATAAAACATATTTAGAAAGCAGGTTGATCACAGACAAGTCATATTAGTGGAGATGAGCCAACATCAAACTGCCAACATAAAATATTGGTCTTCAGAGGTACAATTCCACAAACCCTGCTGGTTGTGCTCAGTCCTGGGAGTATTAAAGGGATTACTCACACAAGTAAAAGCTCTGTGCAGGAGTAAGGGGTTATGGAATTGAGGCTTAAGAGGACTTTTATTAACCCAAAAAGCAGACATTCAAGTGTTTTTGCATGTAGAAGCTGAGCAGTTTTTAGTGATTTAAACCAATCCCAGAAGGATATAATTCATGGCTATTCCAAGGGAATTGTTAATCACTTGCATTTCCTATTTTTAAAGGAATGTCATTATTAATCATCTTATCAGTTTCCTCCTCTGGTACCTCTACTGAGCACCTATTGCTGTGTGAGAGCAACAGATGCACAATTTTCTGTCTCTGTAAATCCAACCTGACCTGTGTCACTGCATTTTGAATTTTATGTCTGCTGAAAACTCAAAGTGCTCTCCAAAAGTTCCAGGGTTTACCCAGTTTTCTGCTTCACCTACAAAATCCAAAGAAACACCAACCAACTGTATCACAACAGCAAATGTTGTAACTATTCTATAAACTTCTAACTGTTGCATTTGGGAATTCCAAGTCCTTTCCCGAGCTAAAAAAGATGCCTCATCTTCCAATTTTCTTTTGTATTTCTACAAAAGGTACTAATAACTTTCTTCAGAGTGACCCTCCTTCACTTTATCCTTCTTGCAATTCAGCTGGTTAAAAAAACGGGCATTAATCCAGAATTTTTGGGGATCTGATAAACCTAAAACCTTGAGCAAAACAAAACCGTGTTCAATATAAAGACATTTAAATAAAAATCATTTCCTCCAGCATCCTGCAAGGAGCTCTGCCACGCAGCAGCTCTGCAAATCTCATGCTGAGAGACTGGTGCCTGCCCTTCTCTCATCCAGAATTGATCACTGCAGAGCTTTGGGCATTTCCATCTCTAAATAGACACACTCAAACCTTGAGCTGCTTGCAATTTGGCAGCTACTGTTTCTAGCCCTACTGAAAAATTTAGGCGTTTTCTTCAGTCTAATTTAAAAAAATAGTTCAACAGAACTCCGATTTTTAAAATATAGTCATTTGAAATGGGTTGTACTACCTGTGATTCTGTTATTTGAAATATTTGGTCGAACTCAAGGTAAAATCAAAACATAATACATTGTGAAGATAATTCACCCATTACACATTCTTTTCAATCTAATTTTGTATCCTTTAGAAACCAAACCCATTGACTTCCAGCAAATCATTTGGCATTAATTGTAAAGTTCCAGCCATACAACAGACAAAGGATTTCCAAAATACCACATCAGCATATGCCCCTAAAAACCAGCATTTCTAACTCTAGAAAGAGTGCAGAGTACCCTTTGAATGGGAATGTTTTTACACTACAGTACAGGGCATTATATTTTAGAAGGACAAAAAATGTTGTGGCTGAATAAGTGCTCCAAGGAATTCTGCAAACATTGGAAGAGGGCTGCACTAACACAGCCTCCCTGGTCCTTGTAGGATGTGGGTTTTTCCCAGCAAGGCTGGAATTAGGCACATGCTGCAGACAACAAAGAAGCCTTTGCTTGTTCACTTAAGCTCAGAACACATCTCTCAAACCAAAGCTAACTCTGTTTGGCCTTTCAAGTGCAAACCTATGATTTTCTTGTTTGATTTGGCATTAGTCAGATCCAGAATCCAGCTGCTCCTGGTATTTATTTATTCTGTGATCCTTCACTTTGTTTCTTGGCTTCACAGAGCAGTCCCAAAAGCTCTCAAAGGAACACACAGGACAGAGCAGTGACAGTGAGTGGGAGCAGTGGCAGCAGCTCGGTGGCACAGACCACTAGGAAGAAGTGGTATTACAAAGTAGCCAATAATAAACCCTTTTTTCAGTAAGCAGAAAGCCTAGAAAAATACTTTTCTATATTTATTGGCTTTCTTTTCCTTTCAGCTATGAAGTGCCTGCTCTAATGGAACATCATCTGTCTGTCAGACAAGCCCTGCTCAAGTCAAAAGGAAGGAAGTGTTGAGGTGGGCAATTACACAGCACTGCAACAGGATGCTGCTTTCACCACCTCCTGAAAAACACAAATAGTTTCAAATTTATTTAACTGGAGCCATTTCCAAATGCTATTTTTACAAGGCGCTTACAAGTTTCTGCCTAAAGTTTCATGAAGCTTGAATATTCCAAATAGTGCCGTCCTCAGTATCCAGGAAGAGTTTATGTTATGTCATAAATTCATGCTCGAAATTGCAAGCTAATAAAGCAGCACAAGCTTGGAAAAGGTTTCCAATTTCACTCTGTGCTGAAGTGGGACACATAATTACACTAAAGAAGGCAATGGGATTAGAAAGGTGAGATACTGCAAGCAGTGGGACTTACATAGTTATATTGTAAAATAATAACAAAAATAAATAACCTTTATCTTTGCACCTGTTTTCTGCAATAACCTGCCTTATTTAAAGCAGTATTTAAAGCTGCTCCACCTCTTACCTGTGCAAGGTAACTCAAAGAATTCGAAGGGCATTGAGATAAGTTCAAGGGTGCACATAGAGGAAAAGTATTTTGTGCATATTTAGAGTTTTAATTGTGATTTAAAAATAAAGTGCAACTCTGAACTGATGTCCTACCTGAAGGTCCTTCACGTTTGGGAAGGGGATTCCAATGGTGACAACTGCCCTGGCATTCTCATCACAGAAATCCAGCCCCTCACTGACCTTCCCTCTGCACACAGCTATCAGGAGAGCTCCATCTGCAACAGGACAGGAACACACAGATTATTCCAGGGAGAAGCTGAGGATCAGGAGAAACTTTCACCAAAGTCTTTTAAAGGGCTATAATTATAATTATAATTATAATATAGTATAATACACTGTCTGGAAAAGGTGAGTGGCTATAAAAATAGAGACTTGTTAGAGGAATAAGATTAACTCCACTTTGATCAATAATATTGCAATTTTGACCATCAAATAGCAAAATAATTTTGCATTATATAATAATGGTAATTAATTATGCAAGAACAATGTGCATCTATAATAAAGTGGTAATTAATTATGCAAGAACAATGTCTATCTACAACAAAATGTGAAACGTTAAACCTTGAATTTTACTTGAAGAGTCTGCATCAACTATTTTGAATGTCTGAAAAATGTACCTTTTTCTCCTTTACATTTGATTGCATCATAGTAGATTTTCAGCAGCTCATCGAAGTCACTCTTGGCCCCTCCCTGGGGCTCTGCAATGACTGTTTTAACATCCTCCAGGTTTCTCCACAAGCCAGTGTGCATCCAACGGTCCTTTAACTTGTCCAGCATCTGAAAACCAACAGAAAAATCCATGTCAACCCTTCGAACTGCTCAAATGAAGCAAACAAAGACACTTTTTTTACTGAAGTTACATTATTCAGCTTTGTATTTGTAAATACAAGTTTCCCTGCCATACACAGAACCTCAAATGTGCAGCACTTGGGAAACGGGGTGGGGGGTCACTTATTTTTCTAGTTAGAAATAATGCAGGTTTTTGAGTTACCAAAGAAAACTCTCTAAACCTATGACAGCGGCCACTAAAGAGCATCTTGTGGTATTCCTCAAAGCAGAGAAATGTCATCCAAAGAAAAATGGAAGTTACCTGTTTCTCTGATTACCAAGTAAGAGATCCATAATTAAAATGAGAAACAAATTCCAAATTAATTTGAAACAAGCCTTTGTATCTCAAATTTCCAGAACATTTCAATATTTGAAAATTTACATAGAGAAGCTGGGGGAAGAAATATTGATGTAGGATTTATCAACAGCCTCCTCTGCTTCTTGAAGAGTCCATCAGCTTTGTTACACCTACCAAACTCTGAACTGTGCACATTGCACTCCAAATCAGAACATGTTCAAATCTTGCAAGCAAATAAACGTGTCCCACATTTAATGCAAATAGTGAAAATGTTTCATTATAAAAGTCAAAGTCTAAAATTAGCACAGAACCTGAAGTCAGCTGGGTGAGGGTCATTTAGCAAATGCATCAACTTCTACATTGAATTTTATCAAGTCAGGGAGCAAACAAGTCCCTCCTTCAGCTGCACAGCATTGCCCTCGAGACAAGAGCAAGGCAAGCAACACATTCCAGAGTGAACCAAGGAGATCTGCTTCAATGGACAGAATTAAATCCTTTATTTCACCCTTTTGCTGTTCAGTGATCTTTAGGGTGCTATTGACTCAGTGCAGTTACTGAGATTCATATACAGAGGTTTAAATTCACAGATTCTGCAATAAGGGCTGTGCTTCTAATGTGTCTGCACTTCCCTCAACTTCCCTCCTGAACACTTTTCCATATTTTGCTCCAGGCTACATAAACTGCTCCATCTGGAACCTGCACTTGCCCTGGTTCATTCCTCCAAAAGCCACAGCATCCCTTCACTGCAGCCCACTCGTTTCCAGTGCACTCCAGCCAAGATCTCAGGATCTTGAATGGGTAATTGTTGCAAAAATAATCTGTCCCATGTCCAACTACACAGTTGAAGTCCTACTGTGAAGCAGAACTAATGACAAATAATTGTTGTCACATTTGAAAATTTATAGGAAACTGATTACAAGGCCCTTTGCATTTTTCATGCCCTCAGCATTAAAGATCTGAACTCATTCTCTGACATTAAGAATTTGGATGGGTTCCTTACAAGAGGGGACAAATGCTCTGTTACTTTGCATTTTCCCTGCTTTGTCCCAGCCTCTGCTCAGGGAATTACTCATGCTTTACTACTGATGTGACACCATTAGCAAGCAAGCACAGAGAGAGTAAGTGATAAGTAGTAGGAACAGTTTCCCCCCCACACACAGCTGTGACTGCAGAATAAATCATCTCTGCTAAATGTGTCTGTGCTCCTGTTTGTCCCCTTCCCTCCCAGCTCTGTCATTTCCTGGCAGCATCCTGTCTGTAATCTCTTTTTCTACAAAGGTTGTAATATGGTGACTGAGCAATGAGTGTCCATCTTGCCATCCCAGCCTGCCACTGTGGCCTCAGTTCTTGGATGTGATGTGGAGATAATTCTGGGAAAGCAGAGAATCAAACATATTACAGCTCTAAGTACATCCATTTGGGATCTGCCAGGGCCTGTAACATCATTAGCTTCCCAGATTTCATTCCTCCTCCCCTGGAACTGGGCTCTGCCTGGGCCCCCACTCAGCAATCCCTGCTGAGCTGGCTCCTGGCACTGCCAGGCGTGCCAAGGGGAGCCCCGGGAGAGAACACAGCAGATACTTGGGTAGAGCTGAATTCCATATTTACATTCATAAAACCATCCATGCTTTGACTTAAAAGGGTCACTTACCCCTGATTTTCTCCTCTCCTCTCAACCCACCCAGTGGTATTTCTCACCAACACACCCCTATGAAATGTTCTTGCCAGAAGGGCAAGATTCCTCACAAAAATTCCTTAGACCCTCAACTCCACTGTATTCCTCTGGTATTTGAAAGAAGTGAAACTCATATCCATAACTGCAAAGATGGCAGGAGAAAACCTCTATCCAAATTCTTAAGAAAACATCTTTTCTCTGTGTGGGTTCCCCAGCCCCTCCAGGCAGGTCTCTCTTGGACCACAATAGCTTCAGGTTTCTTCTTTCATTGACAGCAACCATCACAACAGAAAATCTATGATTTTTGATGGAAATACAGGAATTATTCATGAAATCTTTGGCAAGAATGGAGCAATTCATTTATTTCACACAACAGCTATTACCTCTTCCATTAACGGAGTTTGCTAGATATGGAAACTTTTCTTGTATCTACAAAAACACAGGACCCATGGTATGGACAGACACTAAAACAACAAGAATTATGGAGCTGACTGAATACAAATAAATAAAATATAGAACACACACATGCCTCAGAAGAGCCAGGAACCAAGTGCGGGTTTCTCATAAAAAATTATTTCACTTTGGGTTGGAAAAGTGCAAATGGGAGCAAGATCTAATGCCAGGAATCACAGGAAGGAACCATTAATGCCCCCAGTCAGTCACTCCTCCTACCCAAGGGAATAATAGTTCCTGCACTGGAAGGCAGCCTGCGTATATTTTATTAAATCCCTTAAAAATGGATTCTCAAATGGTTTATTAACAAATGGTCTTCCTCCAGGAGAGCAGAAAATCTTGTTAGAAAGAATCTGTCATCTTCCTATGCACTGAAAGATGTTTACTGGGATAGCTTTTCCCTTTTATTCCTTTCTGCAATTTAAAGACACCTGTAAGCTCTGATCCATAAAAACTTGGAGCGCAGTGTTTAGCTCTACCATCCATCTATGCCAGCATCCCCTTTTTAAGCAGTTTTTGAAGTATTCTGGAGGTTTGGGGATGGGGGAGCTGTTTCCTCACTACCTCCTTCCATTATGCTGCACTCCAAGGCCAAATCCTCCCATGTGTGCCCACAAAGGAGAAGCTTTGCCCCTTTCCATTTGCTGCTTTGTTTTATACTTTGCCAAAAATCACATTAGGGGGCTCCCAGGTCATGAAGCAAACCCAGAGATTTGTTTAATGTATTTTACCCTAAGGCAAGTTGATTGTAATTTCCAGCATTGGATCAAACCTGGGGAGTTAACTTCAGGTTGTTGGGGATGTGCTTTTCCTGCAGGATCCATCACCTTCTGACAGGGAGTTGTGAAGTAGAAATTAGCTGAGAAGAGAAAAGGTCTAACAGAAAAACTCTGGCTTATTTTAGCTGTTGTGCTGCTATTTTCTTTACATAAAATATTCCTTAAATATTTTAGCACTGATTCACATCAAGAATGGATCACACCTTGCCAGCAGAGTAAAAAAGGTATCACAGAAATAATCCCTCCATAAAAAAGTGCTTGGGGAAGCAACAAAACACCTATAAATACCCAAGGATGCTCCAGAGCAGCACAGGACAAAAAGGATAATGACCAAAGCAGCACATGACAGCAGAGTAAAATAGCTTCGACTTTACTGGATAGTTTAACAACTCTTAACCATTTAACAATAATTATCAGTTGCAATTGCACTGTGTCCTTATGCACCTGTAAAACTACAAGCTGTCTTGTTTCCCCTAAGTTTATACAGCAACTGGACAAAAGGTATTTCAAGGTGAACAGAACTTACACAAACATCTTGTAAGCCTCTTAAAAATCTGCCATTATACACTAAAATAACCCCACTTCTTCAAACTCCGCTTTTTTTCGTCTTGGTTCTATGTAATGATATGAAGTTGCACTTTTCATTGTTATCCAAATATTCAGGTAGTTGGAGGGGAGAAAGGGAAGAGCCATTAGGTTTTTCTTAATAAAAATCACAGTATTGGCACCACCATTAGTGCAAAAAGTCAGCGCTTCCCAAGGGACCACCATTGATCTAAAAGCCTTTTCCCAAGCAGAGCTCTTCCTGTGTTTGCTCCCAGGATTTTCTTTGTGAATAAGCACTGCTTCAAATCCAAGTGTGTCTCCAGTGGGCTGGAAACGTGTTTGAAGGGTCAGACAGAAGTTCTACAGGCAGGCAGCACAAAACTTCTGAAATTATAACAGGAGCTGTGGCCCACAGGAGCTGAGCTACTCCAGCCTGGGCTCCCTCCAGAACTTGGTTCTGGTAGAGCCAACAGGGCTCTGCTCCACCTGGGAATAAAAGGGAGTGGCTGGGTCTAAACAGGGCTCTCATCCCCCCAGCAACAGGGAAAGTGCCACAGAGACTCCCAGTGCTGCTCTAGCCATTGCTCTGCAATGTTTGTATCTTGCCAGAAAAGTAACAGGTGGCACAACCAAAGAGGCTTCTTTTTTTAACTCTGCATCTAGCGAAAACCCTGAAATTCAGAGACTGCCAAGAAGAAATGCACTTCCCTTATTGTGCTACAAAATATTTCCCCCCATTTGGGCTGCCTGCAAAAAATCCAAGTACAGCTTGTTTTGTATCACAGAGCAAGTCAACCTCCACCTGCATCAGCTGCCTCCTCTCTTCCTTTCAGTAAAAATAAATATCAAAATAAAAAAATCCCCATACACTCTGATAGGTCCTTCTACAGCTTTAAGCTGTTAGGCTGGAGGACATCATATTTTCCACTCAAGTAATCCTCTGATGATCTCAAGGCACAGATGTTTTTATAATGGCTCTAATTCCAGAGGTATTGCATTCCCTTTCAAAAGCTGCCAGGAGGATATTTGCTGAGTCAGCTGCTTACCTACAGCTGGAAGTTTTTGTTCCAATCCCTCTCTCTCCCTCTGGTCCCAGGAGAATCACCTGGATGAATGTTCTACTTCCATTATGAAGGGATGGAATTGTCCCTATATTAGTGATAATCCTAAAACATATTCAGTCAAGGCATTGCTTCAACATAGTGGCCTTGAATTCTGTTATTTCAAAGGAACCCTGGAAGGTGGATCTGGCCAGACTTCACCCACTTTTTTTGGTATTACAGGTTCCTATTAAATGAATTTGTTCAAGGATTAAGATGGTTTGGAAAAGTGGAGAATTAGCAGAAGTTATTTGACAGTTCTTGAACCAAAAGCTTTGCCAAATCTTGGTACCAAATGCCCCAGAATCTACAGGCAACTGAGCTCCAGGAATACCGGAACTCTTTGGGAAAAAAGAAGACTTTACAAAGAGTTACCAATGTGGGGTCAGAGGATCACTAATTTATTCCATTTTCATCTTTAGGTAAAAAAAAACAAACAAACCCCAAAAGAAAAGCCAACAACAGCAACAACAAAAAATTCCTTTGAGGTTGAAAGTGAACAGAAAGGAAACAACAGAAGGAAGAAAGGAAACAGAGGGATGGAATGGGAATAAAAGATTGAAGTGACAAGAACAAACTGCCTGGAAGGGTTGGTGTGAAAGGAAAACGGAGTTTCCTTCCAAAAATAGGAAAGAAAATATTTGGGCTAACTAACCAATAAAATCTAATGTCCATTATCCCAATCTTTCAAATTAGTTTGGAACAGCACCCTCGAACTTTTAAAAATACCCCCATAAAAAGCACAATGTCCAACAAGAGCAACAGGGATGGAAAGCAAGCAAAAAAACCCAATCACATGTACACACTTTGAGAAGCAGTAAAAGAATATTCACCTCTGGGCCACAAATCATTTCCCCAATTGGCAGAAATAGTTTACATTTCATATTTTTTCCTTCTTAATCACACCACACACTTTTTCAAAAGGTCATTTTAATCATATTCTTCACCAAGAAAAAAAAAAAGAAAAGCCTCAACTTTGCTCAACACCCAGACATTTGCACTGCTCTGGGCTGGGACTCCACCAGCCAAGAATAACTGAGGCCATTGAATTATTTAAGCAGTTGTTTGCACTCAATTAGATTTTCATGAAAGGTTAAGCAAGAGACTGATTCACAGCCCCTCCTCATGTTTATGGGAGGGTTCTAACACAGGACAAGGTATTTAAAGTTCATTCATTTGAATGACTGAGCCAATACAAAATGTAAACATTTTTTCACAAAAAAAGGTATTTTAAACTTCAAATTTCATTTTCTCAACTTCCAATTCTAACAGAGTTCATTTCAAGAGCAAGTGAAAATATCTGTGCCAAAATATCTCATTTTTGAAGTAAAATTTACTTTCAAAATAGAGCCTTAAATTCCCACTGTTAATCACTGTCCTCACCACATCTCCTGGGAAAAAGCTACCCTAGATTGGAAATTTGTAGCACTGTGCTACTTCAGGAGATTTTTCACTTCATCTCTCTCACTATTTCCCTCACAGCAGAAAATTAGTTTGAAGGATAAAACTTTAAAACCATGGAAGTGTGATTTTCAAGAATTTCCATGGAAAAGGTGTCTTTTTAAATCAAGAAGTACCATACGTATTTTCTCAAGGAGAATTTTAAACAAACATGAAATAAACCCAAATATTTAGGACCAAGAATGGTGTTGAGTTCCCCACATACGGTGGGAAATGTGGGGTAAAATCTGTGCTTATCTACACAGACACTGCAGGGGAAATTTAAAAAAGAGGAAAAAAAAAAAAAGAGATAAAGCTACTGTGCAACTCAACTCCATAATTCAACTAAACCCTGACCATGGTGAAAAACTCTGTATTATGAACAAGATTCTGATCACCATGTGCACACTCCAGCACAATAAAAGGTGAATAATTCATCATCATTTTCAAAGGCAAAGTATGCATCACTCAACTTGGGGGCAGCACGGGGGATTTCGCTGGTAGGATTTTTCTTTGGGGACAATGACAAAGTGCCGCTCACCAGCAGGAAACTGAAGCACTGAAGTGTGTTCCATGTGCCATAAATCAACACTGCAGCCACAGGATGTCTCTCTGGTACCAACATACCATCAATTTTTCAATAACCCCCTTAAATAATGGAAAACGTGAACGGCGACAACAGTAATGAAAAATGAAATGTTTTGCACGCCAAAGACTTTAGAATAACATGGTTAATATGTTGCTTCTACAGCTAAAGAAGCTTTTTTATAGAAATCTTCTCCCAAAAAACCCAACATGTTTGCCCCCCAAACAATCTGGAGAGTCTTTGTGCAGTCTTTGAGCTCAGTGGCAGCTGTTTGGGAACAACCTGGTTCAAAACAGGGTTTCTTTTGTGGTTTTAGAATTAACCAAGACAACTGGTTCTGTGTTCCAGGAACTGCTTGTACATCCACCCTAGGCTATCATTACACCTTCCCATCCCAGGGAGGGAAGATCCTTCATGCAAAGAGAGCTCTCCAGAAAAAAAATTATTTTTAAAAGGACGGTTTAGGTCCTGGTCTGGAATAAAAAGGAAAATGATTGACTGGCCATGGATGAAGTCAACATCTCCACTGCTGCCCTTCCCCAGCCAAAGGGCAAGCTCACTCATCTCTGACCTCTTTGTTTTTTCAGAATAAAGGAAAAAAATAATAAAAGGTTGTCTTAGTGGCACATCAGCAGTGAAGCACAGAACCCCTGGGAAAACTGCTCCGAAGGGAGGAGCAGCCTCATCCCGGGCACGGGGCCAAGCAGGGCCACGCTGCTCCCCCTGGGGCTGGGGACAGCAGCTCCTGTCACTGGGACCTGCCCCAGCCCGGCAGGGACAGCTCCCAGCTGCCTCTCCCCTCTTCCCCAAGCCCAGTGCCCCAACAGGAAATGCTTAATATGCCCCACCACATATATTAAACAATTCAAAATAAATAAATTAGTAAGGTATTTCTTCCAAGTACCCAACTTGATCCCTTCTCCCTCCTTCCCTTCTGTCCCCCTAAAAACAAAACTTACAAAGGAATAATAGACTTTTCTAATTCTTAGGAAAATAATTTCTCTCCTCATGATCGTAAAAGTTGAAAACCAAGTTTTTAATATAGCACACTGCAAGTTATTTGTTTTGAAATAGTATTGCTAAAAATCAATCCATTAATGAGCTGTAAAATGAATCAAAATGCAATGAATACTCTTTAGAATACATCACTCACTAATTAAATGTTCTCATCAAGAAGCTTGCTTACCCAATCAGGAACTAAAACTGAGGCATGATTTTTCTAATTTTCTAAGACACAGGTTGATGGCTCCCAGACCTCCCAATGATGTAGAATTTCTCTGAATTTAAAATGGCCCAAGTATTCCTTTCAATACATTTAATATTCAGATTCTTGTATAAGCTGTTACACTGCTGATGCAGAACATACTCCCTAAATAGATCCTTTCCAGTTATTTTCTCTCATATCTGGTGTTTTTCACACATGAAGAAGTCACATCTCTCCCACATCAGGCAGTGAATCTTTCACAGACATAGCAAAGGGACCAAGAAGTCTGCAGGTTGTAAAGGTTCAGAACATTAATGTTGAAATAACCAGGGCAAGATATACCTTCTGAAAAATAATGTTGCTTATGGATATTATTCCCTGTTCACAACTGCTTCTTTCCCTTTTATTAAAAGCTCTTGAGGAAAAAGACATGTTCACTCTGTTATTTACTATTAGGACTCCATCACTCACAGAGTGCAAACTTCTTGACTGTAAGAACTCATTTTCAATGCAGTTCCTACCTAAATGGGAGGAAAAATTTGAAAGCAGAAAGTGTTCATTACAAGGGAAATTGGAGCATGTGTGAACGAGCTACAACAATTCAGCTCGCAGCACTTTGACAAGTCAGAGCTCAGAAGTGAGAAACAATAATAGATTTTTAGTTTATTTTCCTGATGCTGTCTGTTCAGGGTATTTAAATTAACAGTGTAATAAAATATTAAACTGCCCAGCTCTCAGGGTGTGAAATTCACAGGCCAAACACTCATCTGCCAGCATGGCAGATAATTTTTTTAGACATAATATCCAATAATCTGCCACCGACTGTCGCTCCGGATTGGGCTTTATCTGACGAGCAGCACCAGCAGCAAGGATCTGCTCTGTGTAAAAAGCAAGTGCCACAGGGCACCTGAATAATTGCACAGCCCTTGCTGGTCACCACAGCAGTTCAGCAAGTCATGAGCAGTGTGTTTGTTCATTCTTTGCAGCCTGTAATGCACAAAGAGAGTGTGGGACCCAAAGCTCACACGGGAATTTCCCCTGGGCCAAGGAGAACATTCCAGCACAAGGAGGAACAGAGTGGGGAAGGGTCTCAGGGCAGGGACAGGTGCACATGGACAGCAAGCAGCTCCAGTCCCACTGCTCTGAGGGTCTGCACAGCACCAGGAGTCACAACAGGTCATTCCTTTCATATCACCTCACCCACATTTCCAGTAACCCAGAATATTCACCTGAGTGCCTCTCCAGTTACTCGGTTAATTCACAGTCAGACAGACCCAGTTAAGGATGCTGCAAACTCACACCAACAGCTTCAGAACATCAAACACAGTGAAAAAAAATCAGAACTTCCAAAGGAGGATCTTTACAGATTCTCCAGTTACAGTCAAGCACTGGAAAACATATTTAAAAGAACCAGAAACATGAAAATGTTTCATCCCTGAGACCAAAAAAAAAAAAGAAAAGATCTTGGAATGTGCAATATCATCTCTTCCCTTGAGCTGTCTCTGACACTTCTCTGACCTCCTGATGAGCCACCTCAGTTCACAAGGCCACCTGGAAACTAACTAGGAAAAAAATTAACAAAAAAGGATAAAAGCTTTTCCTTTGTTCAGGAGATCCACAGAATAGCACACAAACGGCCACAGGAAAAGTGGGAAGAACCTGGAAATTCAGCCACAGGCTCCTGGATCATCTCCTCAAAGCATCTTTAACATTTGGATTACCTTCTAATTTCCCAGAAATCAGGAAAGTCCCTCCATAATTGGTGTGTATATCTATGATCCTGTCACACTATTTAAGAACGAAAACACATTTTGCAATTATTCAGATTGTCAGTTATCATCCCCAAAGATTAAATTTTATCTTTAATGTAGCCCAACATTTTCTTGGTAACCAAGCAGTGGGGAAAAAACAACCACCAAAAATAACAAAACTCAGACAACTCAAGGTCAAAAAATTCTAAGTGAAAACCTTGTAATAAATCATTATAAAAGTTTAGGAGAACTTCAACTACCCAACACTTCAGTTGTTCCTTTGCATAATCCAGCTCTATTCTGGCTGTGAGTTTGCTGTAGCCTCTGTAATTCCACAAGAAATGATCCTGCCAGGGTGTGAACTCCCAGCTCCATCTGCTAATTTAGTTTGGCAGAGCTTGATTGAACTGATGGCATTAAAGATAAATCTTATATACCTGGTTATACAAAAACTCTTATTCCAATTATTTTTGTATGGAGTTTATTATTCCTTCTGCTACTGTGTTATTCTATTTGAACCAATTTCACAAGGCAGAGCAAAGTGTTGTGAGGGAATGGTTAAAATCTTCCCTCCCACACAGGGATTTTTACAGACATTTCTATGCCCAAGTCAATGGGAAAAACAAACTGTAGACTTCAGGAATCACATTAAGATTTACAGGAGTTCTTGGAGCTCTCAGAAGGCACCTCAGATAATTCTACTTTTGGATGAATGTGAGAGCCTCAATAGCTAGACAGTTTATATCACTGATATTGAAACGATGGAAAATAGAGAATTAAACTGAAAGTAGATACTGTATATGCTTAATGGGGAAAAAAAACAACCTATAAAACATAAAGAAGCTGAGATAAAGTTCAAAAAGAAAACTACCAGTGCAGGGGAAGAGCAAAAAACAAGCAATGAAGAAATAATAATGGACAAGTAAAATGAAATTCTATCTACGGTTATTAGGTGCAAATGTTGAAATGAATAATTTGGGAGCCGTTAGAATTCAGCTTTTTTAGAGCACGTTTTCTCCAAATCATGTCCCATCAGACAGAAACCACTTCCCTACGATTTCCATCAGAGTGAGGCCAAAGGCCCAGCTTTAGAACCTGGCAAGGAGCCTTTCCTTCCAAAGAGAAATAAAACCCCCAAAGGGTCACTGTGGTGTCAGAGCCCTTCTCAGGGGCAGCCCCCAGAACAACTCCTGGCACTGCCAGGGCACTGCACAGTCCAGAGTGCCAGGACAAGCCCCAAGTGCTCCTCAGGGATTGTTTAATTACTGCTCCCTCACTCTGCTGTCCTTTTAGGCTCCACACGGAGTCAGAGGCAGAAGGATGCCAGGATTCTGTCCCTAAAGCCCTGTCCTGCTTTGGGGTCTCTCACCCGCTGTCACAGCACCTCTGCAGCTGCTTGGCTCAAACCACTGAGGCTTCTGGAGTAAGAGAAAACCTCTCCCTTGGGAGCAGAAAGCAAATGCTGGGCAGAAAGTGAGCATCATTATTAATTTACAATTATTTCGTAACTCACTTCTGAAATGCCAAACCTGTTTAAAGGCCTCCTTCCTTTCCCTCCCAGTGATGCTGGGCATTAGCTGTAGTCAAAACATCTGAAACATTCTTGTTTCTTGTAGCATTTTAAGGCTATAACTGTGTCAATTACATTCTCTAATATTAAAATTAAGCAGAAAGTTAATGTTGATGTAACTTTAAAGGAGAAATTTCTGTCACAAACCACATGAACAGATCCCTACACCCTGCAAATATTTACGCAGAGGAGTAAATCTTTTCTTCAAAGCACTCCTACAGCTGTCAACAGGAACATCAAGGAGAATATTACTCTTGATGAAGCATTTATTCCTGCATATAACACAGAAATACACCTAACAGAGAAAGTTCAGCATTTCTATGGAACTTAAGAGATAATTCCTCACATAAGCCTTGCACCAGAGTCCCCATCTGTGGTGCAAAAAACTATTTTCCTATTTAATTTCAAATTCACCTTTTAACTGCATGAACCTCATGGTTTCCAAATTTTCCTCCATACACATTACAAGCAAAGAGACACTGTGGAATGTTTCTCTCTTATCTGGATTTTGTCATTTTACTGTCTCAAACTTCTAAAAACAAGCTTTTGGTTAGGGAGGAAATCAGTCAGCATCAGACCTAGTGGGGAAACCCTGCACTTGCTCAATGTCTGTGG
The DNA here is from genome assembly GCA_013397915.1 of Daphoenositta chrysoptera. Taxonomy (NCBI): domain Eukaryota; kingdom Metazoa; phylum Chordata; class Aves; order Passeriformes; genus Daphoenositta; species Daphoenositta chrysoptera. The sequence continues at coordinate 456,545 of VZRO01000328.1, read as the reverse complement.
CTCTTACATAGTTCCAGATGTTCAGAACATTAATAATGTACTAACTCAAAACCTCTTTTTGAAACTTTAGAATGTGCAAATTGCATTAAAACCTCTTTGCCCTCATTAATGGTATTGTTACAATCCCAGTACTCTGGAAAATGTTTTTTGGCATTTGTTTAACTTTGTGATATTGCCATTTACTCACTTTAACAGCCAGTGCTCAAATCTTAATGCTTTTAATAGGCTGGGCTAAACAGACTACCATCCTTTGGAAATTTATTGAAGTAATTTATTAAATAAGTAAAAGTTGTCTGAAGGCAGCATTGCTTTGTTTTATTGATGGCAGAAAAAATGGGTTTCTTATAATTTATTTACAAAACCATGTTTTAGGAAAGTTTTAGAAATGAAAGTATTGTTTTTTCAGAGTTCTATTCATTGTCTGCCACTGAAACACTTCTTCAAAAAAAAGAATTTCTACCAATCTCATGTATCTCAATAAGAAAAGGCTTTGTCTGAAATGAAGAAGAGCCAGACACTGAGAATTAATCATGAAATGATATCCCTTCCTCAGCCTGTCATATCTGAGGGTGCCACATTTACATCAGGCCAGGGTTTAAATCCATGTGGACACAGCCAGAGGTTAAACTGGGGTCCCTCCTGTTTATTCCAAATAATTTCCCTGAACCTGAAGATTCTCAGTCTGTTGAAACCAGCTTCACACTGCTCACAGAGTTAATTAATATTGTTAATTCCTGCCTGTCTGGAGCTGTGTGAGGGTGCCAAGAATGGTTTGTCAGCACAAGGGCAAACAACACCTGCCTGAGACTCCACTGCAGGTTTGGTGGATACCTTACACAGGGAAAGGGAGCCAAGCAACAAAGAGAGGAGCTGCAGTCCAAAGGGATTTGCTGTCACCCAGTCTTGGCTGTTCCCACTCAAGAAAACATGATCAGCCCAGAGAGCAGGAAAATGGGATGAGATTGACAGAGCTTGAACTCTGAACTAGCAGCTCCTAAAGTTACGAGACAAATAAAAACTCAAATGTGGAATTTAGCACTTCTTTTTGCAAGTGGCAAAAGTTGCTGTATAGCATCACTGTAACCTTACCCCAAAATACTCAAGGAAAACTGCTGGTGCAATGCAGCATTAATTGGTTACTGCTAATTCATGCTAATTATGCCACCCTCCTAACTCACATGGCATAATTTATGATCTTGGAATAGTTTGGGCTGCAAGGAATCTTTGAATGTGATCCAGTCCAACCTCCCTGCAACGAGTTTGGGTTTTCAAGCAAAGAATTCTTATCAGTTTGTAAGTTTTCCCTTAGAACACACTCATTCAAACCCTTTTCAACAGTAAGAATTTTGCTTCCAAGTGATGACTCCTCAATTAGCAGATCCAAATTAACCAACAAAGCCTCAAAGGCAAACACAACAAACCAAACCCACCGACATTAACATCATTGTCCAAAGCTTCTTTTGTAAAAAAAAACCTACTAAGAAAGGTCAGTTAATTCATCATGATGGATTATCACTAAAATTTATAAGCATTAGCATTTTTCTCCTTGCTGGATACCCTGACTTTGATATGACACATATTGAATGAATCATCTAAGATGCAGGCACCAGGCAAGATATATCTTAATGCAGACAGGTCGGCAACATGAGCCCTAATGGGCCTTATCTTAATCTTGTTTAAAAGCATCTTAGATTTCTGAGCAATCTTTTCACCTTCTGATATTCTCTTTTATAGAGTGTTTTTGCTGGAGCTGCTACTGATTTTCACATAAATGCGTTTTTGTTGCATAGTATCACCAGTTTTAGGAGCCTTAAAAATGATCGAGGTTTGGAATTTAGTGAATGTTAAGATCAAGCTGATTTTTAAAAAAGTCCATGTGCCCCAACTCCAACAATGACACTAAAAATTTCTATGTTGTTTGTGATTTATCCCACATGAACCATCACAGCTGTTCATAACAGACACCTATCAAATGTGGGGATGTACAGCTGATGAGTTGTTTTCCCATCAATATATACTTTCCTCTATGGCACCATTAACTCCAGATATTTGCCATATGTTTATTTTAAATAGTCACTCTTCAATTAAAAATATATTTACTTGAATACCTGATTAAGAAATAGGAAAATTTCTCTACTCTTGCTTTTTTCCCCCATTCATATTGCATCTAGTAATTCCAAACTGAAATGCAATGTATATGCTTAACTAAATTCAAGCTCCATCAAATTACCTGGATAGAAAGTACTTAAAATTCAGAGCATCGTCCTCAGCCATCCAGATATTAAAAAAACCCTTTGTTTTTCACTTATTCCAAAGTGGAAACTTCAATTCATAAAACACGTTGGAGCCATCAAAAATCTGCTTAACTCATAATAGTGAGGTCCACGACCATGTGTATTAATCAGATTTTGACAGCCTTGAAAAATTCCTTTGAAGGCTGCAGCTTTTTAAAGAGAGGCAGCAATTTCCTGTGAAAATCACTTTTGAAATGGAAATATTCTGTATGATGATGAAAGAAAAATACCTTGTTCTCCCTGTACTAATATGCTTACATTATTCTGTATTTTCAACGTATTAATCTCAGACTTAAAGGCAACCCAATCCCAAATAAAAGTAGTAGAAAGAAAAAGGGCATCCATAGAAAAATATTGGCAATGTGATTTTAAAATACCATCCTTCAATTGTCTGCAATTTCTATTTATCAATACTTTGCTGGGCTCAGGGAAGTGTTCCCACAAAGAACAGAACACACTCAGCGTGTGCAGGGTGACCTTTCAGTGAGGCAGAAGGGCAGGGGAGGGGGAAGGCTTCCAGAGCTGGCCAGCAATTGTTTTCCTCCTTTATTAAATGTCATTACAAAGTCTCTATCTACTTGCAATTCACATTACTATTCTCATAAAAACTTTCATAAATATTTGTCAGGTCTGGATATGGAAGATCCACTGCTCAACATGACACACTTGGAAAGATAACACTGGAAACCGAAAGATCCTCCACTTAAATTCTTAAATAAATTGGAGATTTCTTGTCAGATCATTTCCTTTGCATGGAAGTGCACAGTTTTGTGAGGTTAAATAAATTTATGGTCAATAATCTACTTTTTTCAGTGGCTTACATTACGTGGTCTGATGTGGTCACCTAATGGTTACTGTCAGGAATTGCACTGTGGTTCAGATCCCTAAAGACACCCAGGCAAGAACCAACCCTCCCTTTGCAGCCTGCCAGTTAAATAATAAAACATGAAGGATTTGTAAAAAAAAGGACAGATAGTTTTTATTTCATTTTGGAAAATATTCTCTGTTTAGGAACCTTAGAGATGAGGGGAAAGGTCTGAAATTCTATTTCCATCATGCTGGGGTTTTTTATCATTTGGTAGGATTTTTTGGAGGGTTTTTTTGAGAGGTTTTTTGTGTTTTGTTTGTTAAGATGATTTTTAAAAATCATAAATAATTATTTAAAATTTAAAAAGTTACACCCTTGCAAGCATTACAAGAAAAATGAGTATAAGTTACAGAATTATATTGCAGGTTTATATTCCTGTTCCTGACCATAAACAACAGTAACAACAAATAGAGAAGAAAGCAGAACTACTGGGAGACCCAGATTAACCATAATTAGATATCTGTCGTCAGTGAAATTAGATATTACATAGTTTGAAATGGAGAAATTTGATTCCTTTCAGCCAATGTCAGTGAGCAATTCCCCTGACTAAAGAAAAATACACTCCAATCTCCAATGCAGTGAAATGGAACAAGAAACAAGGGAAGGATAAATTAACTGGATGAATTCTGCATTCTGATAGCACAGAACAAACATGCAAAGGCATTCTTGCTGCTGAGTTATACAGAAAGTATCATTTCATTATGTGATTTTTAATTTTTTTCTTAATAAACATTTCTAAACCTTCAGGGAAACAACATAAGGAAAAATTATGGATCTGGCTGTTTTTTTGGTAATGCTAATTGAAACAATTGTCTGTGTTAATAAGTACATCTGTTGAGAAAAACCAAACACGTTTGCACATGAAAACAAACCTGAATGCCAAGAAACAGCAATATAATCCCACTGTGTTATTACAATACATTTATTTGATAAAAATTTCTGTATGTTGATGCATAAAGCTGAAGATCACACCTTGCATTCTCAAAAGTGTGTGGTTTCAGGGGAAGAATTGGAATTCAGATTTCCTTACCTTATAGGATGGCAAAAAGCACAAAACTCCTTGGCCAACTGTCTGACAGACTGAAAGCAGCAGTGCTCCCACCTCGTCCTGGAACTCAAAGGTCTCGGTGTGCTGGAACGTTGCACACAACTTCCGCCCACTGGGGCCTGCTCCGACGGTGCCAACCCAAACCTGGGGTGTTCCACGGGGAAAAAGTTAATTCTAAACCAGCCTGGATAAATTACATCAGCTTAAACAGCGACATGTTAAGTGTGAAATACTTCTTAAATTCATTTCAGTATTTAAAGTGCAGTAATTGATAAGAGATGGCTGTTACTGATACAGCATAACTTTCACTTTTCCAAGGAAATGTGTCTAAAAATTGCTTCTTTATTCATTTGGAAATGCCCTTTTCCATTTTATTAAGCCAAGCAACAGTCTGAACCTTTCTTTTGACTGACAGAATGGGTTTGTCTTCACTTTTATTTGGTTTTTGTGCCATGGGCAGCATTAGAGCTCAGGAGAGGGCAAAGCATGGCCAGTTTACCTGGGAATTCCGGATAACGTGACTCGCCTCCAGCTGAATGGAAAACTTCACACCAAGCTCTGAGGAAAAGGAATCCATGGGAGAGAGTGTGCCCGATGTCAGAACAATTGTTCTAACTTCATTTAAGTTAGAAAAAGCCTAGGTGGGAGAAAGAAAAGCAGGAATTTAGAAAATCAACACAATCACTTTGAGATCTGATATGTATTTGTTATCACTCAGATTATTTTAGGCTTTCTTCACTCTCAGCTCACCACAGCAGGGTTCAAGCACCAAAAATTCAGCATGTGGACAAGGGTTTTCTGCCTTGAACTCTTTTTGTGCTTGGGCCTCGTGAAGAAGGAACTTGTATCTGAATCATCATGTTGGTTTTCACTCATCCAGGTGTAAGTTTGTTGCAGAGCAACTCTGTAATCATCTGCAAACCTATAAAGAGATAGAAAAATATCAGTAAAAACTACAATTAAGCAATCAAATTGTGAGCATTCAGCTCATAAATGTAAGACCTGACCTGCTGTTATCTTTGAAGAGACAGGAAAGGACCATGAACAAGCCTTTGAGCATTATCTGTGTTGCAGGGCTCACAACTGGCACCTCAATAAGTTCCTCTTTCCCATGCATAGATACTTTTTCTTCTTTTTCCAGGACAGCAGCAAGGTGTTTCTGTAAGAGGCAAATTCCATATTAACAACATTTTAAATGTCTTCTCAAAACCAAAATTAATAAATACAAGACTGTCAGCTCACTGCTTTACAAATTCATATAAAGTACCTATAAAGTCAGAGGGAAAGGGGCAACGAAGTGCCAAGGGAAAAGGAAAAATGCTCTCAATTCTTAACAATGCTTTAACATATCTGCCTTGCACAGAAAGGAGGAGAAAACTTGAAAATAGGCTAAAAACGTTTCAACACTCAGTAAAAATGCAACTGGATAGAACAGGCAAAACTGTCACTGGATCAATGGTTCAATTTAAATAATTGTATCCTTCAAAACATTGATTTTCCACAAATTACAGTAGATTGAGTGGATTACTGGTGTTTTTCATCGAGAATCATTTTCAGACAACTTTTCAGTATTGCAGTAAATTAAAAGATCTGTTTGCATTTAACTTATGTGCATTTTAAGATGTTTAACAGCACCAGTATTATGCACTGTGGTGCTCATTTATACAGCACACAACATTACCTGTAAAATGGGAAAAGTAATCCTAGTTATTCCCATTTTATGCAAAAAGTTGAGCATTTCTTTGCCACTCCACACCTTACAGGAAGTTTCATAGGCTCTCTCTACCAGCTGCCCAGAGCTCTCCTGCAACCAGCTGAAAAACAGAAAAAGCAGAAATCATTTCAGCATTGATTTCAGAGATTTAGAGATACTTTGCACGTACAAACCAAACCTCAAAAATTGCAGCAGACTTCTAAGATGATGATAAATGTTTTACTACATGGAAGTAGAGAGATTCTGCTTTTCCTTTATGCCTGTTTTTCACTGTTGAACTCCTATGGAACTGCTCTGAATGCAGCTCATTGAAGTGACAATAAAATGTCTCCCCACGTTTATACTTTATATAATATCTTTATAATAAAGAAAGGGAATCAAAATAGAATTTTCTTTTATGATGTGTGAAGATCATTCAAGCAAGACTTCTGCTGCAGATCTAAAGCCACTCATCACTACTCTAATTGATGCAGGTTGGTTTATCATCCCTGTCAACTGCTGACTTTCCAATTAAGAACAAATCCTGAGGCATGAAGTGAACACTTTTAATATTTACATATGCAAGGGAAAGTGGGGCAATAAAAAGTGCACATTTAAACCTACCTACAGGTATTGGCAACTGCTGCAACTTGAAGGTGAAGCAGAATTATAATTGTAATACAATGCAAAATGTGATTGACTGCTAAAAACATGAGCTAAACATGGAGATCATCTCATTTGTGGCAGAGCTGAAATTGTCTCTAAGTGAGCACGTCCTCCTTCACCCCTGCAGTACCACAAGACCTTGTCTCTGTCTACACAAGCAGGAGCTCCCTCCCTCCCAGGAAAGGCCGGAGCTGTCTGCTCCATCACGAGGCAGGAGGCATCAAAAAGACAGCTGTCAGTGCTGCAACAGCTCAAAATATTTACCTGCAAAATCACTTAATCATTATCAGCTCAAGAGCAAGGCTCTGTGACTGTTGCAGTTCTAGATTTCCTGCCCTGTCACCGCAAATAATCTGATCCACGGAACAATTAAAATATAACTTCCCTTCTGCCAGGTTAAATGCAAACAAAACCCCATCGATACTGCCACAACAATCACTTCTTTGGCTATAGTTTGCTATATCTCATTAAGGAATGGTGATCACTAACAAAGGCAGAACTTGGCCCCAATTCCTCAAATGTAACATCAAAAAGACCTGAAACCAAAATTAGGACAAGACCCCTATGACAGAACTGAAACAGATTTACAATGGATAAAACAATTCAGGAAATGTAAAATGTTTCCCTGTTATGAATTTCAAACACCCTCACATACTTGAAATAATAAATGCAAATACACACTTAACACAATGGCCAAATATCACCCAAAACCACCCTAAATTCTCAAATAAATTCCATCTAACATTAAAGCATTTCCTTGAAATGCCTGTTCAATTATTTTTAGAGCTAAGCAGGAAGCATAAATAAAATTAGCTTGATTCCCAGAAAGGTATCTCTGGTTTTGAAGTGAAAATTCCTGTATGCAATATTTCCAGGAAAAGAATGAATGGATGGTGCACACATGCCTTCAATTCCAGGAAGTATATTTGCTGCTTCCCTCACTACCAGCAAATTCCACTGTTGACACAGCATAAGCCATTGAACAAAGTGATTAGTCCTGGTAAATGTGCATCTCATCTGCAGAGTGTGCCAGCACACCTCCATTGGTAATCTTCAAATTCCTCCCAAAGGTCACTGCAGCACCGCTGTGGCTCTAAGCCCATCCTTAAGTGCTTTCTGGAATGAGGGCCCAGGATCTTTAGAAGTGAAATAAGATTTTTTTCTAGCTACCCATGCATTTGGCAAAGCCAGGTCCCTGTGCAGGAGCATTGTACCTATTACTGGCTCTTTACACCCAGTCTTCTGCTTTCCAGCAACTGCTTTTCATGCTGCTGGCAGATTTGCCAAGACAATCAACCTTAGTTTTCCTGATAAGGTTAAAAAGCTTGAGGCAATCAAATCTCCAGCCACGCTGTTCTTATCTTTTACTAAAGTTTAACATTTGAAATATTCAAGGTAGGAGAATTGGCTTCTGCCAAGCAGAAAAAGTCACTCATCTCTGTGTGACACAAACATTAACTCTGAGAAGAGAGTGAGGATGGGAGAATGAACTGCTCCTGTGCTGTGCTGCACAGTCTATCACAGCAAAATGAAGATATTACACACGCTGAATCAGAATTCAGTTAACTGCAAAGCCACCTGTAGCATTATTCACTTTCTTCTGCTGACTTTGATACTTCCACTTCACCCAAAAGACTTTGCCCTGGACCTCTTGTTTCTTCCTGGGCTTCTGTGCATTTTCTTTTGTTCCATCCCCTCCCATGATTTGCAACCTATGTTCAGCTCTTCCCTTTCCAGGAAGTTGTTTCCCAGGGAACACAAAGGGCATGACTGACAAATTCACTTTCAGCTATGAAGAATTCAGTAGATTTCAATCTGATTCCAAGAACAGATTCCAACCCATTCCAAACACCTCCTGTCCAAAGCTCTGAAAGCATTCTATAAACATTAACTAATTAACTCTTTGACAAAATAATGCTGTTATTATTTCTCAAATAAGCAAACAGAAATGTGTGAAATACAAAAATTTATCTTATGAAAATTTTCATATTGAGCTTTATAAACCAGGAACCCAAAAAAGCCCAATAAAGAGCAGCACATCATTCAAGAGCATAACACTTTTCAAAAGAGAACTTCAATGTTACCATGTGAGACCAGTAGGTTTTTTTAATAGATCAAGCTGTGGATTCCTCAAATGAACATAAATCAAGCAACTGCATAGTTTCAAGTGTACCTTTGTTACATTTTATCTGATGTGACAGAGTAACTTATGCCATCAAAGGGAATCTAAAGGTAATTAAAAAAAATATTAATTGATATAAAGCCATAAAAAAGTTGCCCTACTTTATCAAGGAGCAGCAGACAGCTTTGATGGGCTCATGATGCTTCTGCCTGATGTTGTTGCTGACCATGAAATCGAGCTCCTCTCGGGCAGCTCTGAGCTGGCTCTCGGTAACCCCGTAGCTCACGGACTCCCGAGCACAGTCCTCAATGTTATGGGCTTCATCCAAAATGACTACTTGGTCTTTTAGATTAATGTCCATCTAAAAAAGAAAATTATTGTCTAGTAAAACAGAGTGAAAGACATGAGAAACAGCAACTAACAGGATCCTGTTAAAAAATGCATATTCTGCATCACAGTGCAAATGAAGCTTTTCAGGTTTCCAGCCAATTTCCATAATCCAGAAAATATCCAAGGGGAAAAACCCCGAGGAGTTATTTTGTAGATAGTATTTTGGACATGAATGGAATCTCAGCTGACCACAGAAACATAATATTCAGCGGGTAATTTCTTATTAACTTCAGTTCTTGCCATTTCTGACCAATATACTTACACTCTCCCGGATCTGTGGGTCCAGGAGATAATTGTAAGGACAGAACACGATGTCTGCTCCCACCATGAGCTCTCTGGCTGCAAAATAGGGACAGGCACGAAGCTTCCTGCCCAGGCTCACCAGGTCTTCAATGTCCCAGGCCTGGCACACCCCGGGCGCAGGCTGCAGGGCATGGTGCTCACTGAGCTTATGAACACCGTGGTAATAGGAACAGGACTTGCCCTGAAAGCAAAGGAGTGCAGAGACTTCGTGGGTACAAGAAATAAAGAAAACCAAGCAGGCTTAATTCTTTCAAATGTTCCATGCATTTGGCTATTTCTTGGAAACATTTCTAACAGCTGCTTTTTATGCCAGACAACAACACATCATGTCAGGTAAATCCACATTTCTAAAGTGTACGTCAATAAAGGACACTTCTTTCTTCTTTATCTATAAACCCAAAGATAATTTGTCTTACTACAACATTAACATGGCAGTCATAAATGTCATTCCTGTCATCATAAGTTTTTGCAGTATTGCTACTGTGTATCAACATTTTCTAACAATTAATATTTAATTTTAACCAAATCACCAGGTGGCATTTAACCAACATAATATAAAGAAGTAAAAAACGTTACTTATTCCAGCTGTTAAATTTGACTTTGTTTAAAGAATGCTCATTTTCTCAAACAAAGTGACTCACTTGCTTTCCTTCCAGCAATTCTACACACATTTCATTCCTGTTACTGCTGTTGGATACCACTGGATGAATACAGGTGTAATCCCTGCTGGAGAGGATTGTCATGGGGACATAGGAATACGCTGTCCTCTTCAGCTCCCTGCTGATCTGGGTTATTTGTCTGTGTGTTCGTGTCCCAAAAAAAATTCGGGGAACACATAACCGATGTTGGTTTTCTTTCTTTTTTGTGTGACTGGGATCTTTATCAGGTTCTTTTCCAGAAGAACAGGAACACTCAGTGCAAGGGCCAGAAGGCTGCAAACCAAGACAAAAAAAAAGATTAACAAAATCCCACTGAGAGATGGATGTGCTAAATCTGCTCATGGTCTGGTAGGAAAGTGCCCTCTGCGATAGCTGGTTCAGCCACCAGGGCAGCCCATCAAGCTGCAAAAAGTTCTAAAATGTTAAAGCACCACATCCTTGTGCCTGGAAAACTCTAAGAAAAACTTCTAGAAATCACAATTTTATCATAACCCAATCGGAAAAATTATTAATCCAGTGGAATATTTACACATGTGAATAATGAAAATAAAGCTTCTCACACTGAAACTTCAGCTCAGGACACTCCTGTTACAGAGCAAGAATCCAACACCTTCAATGAAGAAAACTTGGAACAGACACTCAAAATAATTTTTTTCCTTAAAGCAAGCAGAAGAAATGTAGACAGTTCAGGAACTCTGTGTGCAGATAAAACAGACTACACCATATACTCTCCATTAGAAACATGTTTGCTGTGCCATTCTGCCAAAGGCCATCGAGGAACAAGGAGAATAAAAGAAACACAGAAAATAATTCTAAACAGAACCTAATCCTGTAAAATACTTGTTAAAAGCCATTTTTTTTCTTCCTGAGAAGCACCATCTTTCATAACAATAAATATTGGAACAACTGACATGAAATTGTCATAATGAATTTGAAAAGACACATAGGAAACAAGGAACTCAAGCATAACCATGTCCAAACACATCTCCCATGAAAAATAAAGGGTTCTTCCAGTGTCAAAGAGTTTGTATTTGGGCTCCAGGTGGTAGTGCAGGTAACAACATGTAGCTGCCCGCTGCAATACTCCTCCCTCCCTTTTAATTGTATCAGTAAGATTATCCATTACAAACAAATGCTAAGTCATGCTGTGTGTTACACCACAATTCTGGGGATCAAGCTGTCTTTAGCTTCCACTCCAAGGAAAAGCAAGTTCGTGTTACCCTCAGCCCCTCTCAGCCTTGTCTGCCATTAAATATTACAATACATGATAGAAAGCATGTAAATGTAACCCTCTGGAGCTGCCACTCACTGGGATAAAAGGTTCACTGATGTGCCAAATAAACAGGCCTCAAAGCAGATAAAGTTACACCCATGCTGGAATTGTTACATTCCCCTCTCAGGTTGCCAGTAACAGCAGATTTCATTACCCTGTGCTGCCACATTAAATAGCCAGTTCCAAATATCCTGCCTTCTATATTGAATAATTACTTATTCACTGAAAGAATAAAAAGAGGAGTTATGAATGGGGCTCTTGTCAACAGGCAAGCAGGAAACAGCTGACATATGGTATATGTTACATATGTGCAGTGCCCAGCTCTGTGCTCACACAGAAAGCTCCAATGCAAAGGGTACCTTGATATTTCTATCTGTTATATTCTGCTTTGCTCCTGGAAATAATAAAAACCACATTACCAAGCTAAAAATTAATATAACTGAAGCAGTGAATGAAGCAGGGCCTTTGAGAACACATCTATATTTTAATTTTAATCCAAGTCAGATTGTGTTTTCAGAGGGAAAAACAATACACAGGACACCAAGATGATCCTTTACCACTAATATTACACTGCTATGCTAAGCCACATAAAAATAACAGAAAACTATTAGGACCCATTAGGCAGCTGTTTTGCAAGAGTTCTTAGAACAACAGGAAAATGCAGCTCAAATTAGTATATAAAAACATGAACAGAAGGTTCTCCTATGATGGGCTTAAAATACCAGATATTATTCGTTTCATAAAAAAGAAATAAAGTGTTCTTATGTGTGAGACTTATAAATTACAGAATTTTACAGGTGGGCTTAAAAGTTTGGTTTAAGAGGTTTGGAATTGGTATAATACTGGCATTAAGAAGCACTTTAGCCATTATTCCAGTACTAAAATGTTACCTTTAACTTTGAAAAAAGTTTTATGTTCAAAAAACACTCAAACCCACAATATTGAGAAAGTTGTAAACTCAGGCTGATTTTATAGTAAGTAGTTAAGAGTATAAAACTGCCTGCAGTAGTCACAGCATATCTGAAAGCCACAGACACCATTAGCCCCAAATACATTAATAAAATAAAACCTCCTTAGAAAGTCCTTCATAATGAAGAAAAACTTTAGAAAATTGGTTAAAACACGGTTTAAAAGTTGAGTTCTTCGTGTTCTTTGCACATTACTCGACTGTGTCGATTTGCACTTGACTTCTTAAAATACATCTTTAAATTTTATTAAGAACAAACTGTTTTAATTCTGTGTTTCTCTAAGAAGAACTGACTGTGGATATCACAGAGCGACACCTGATGTGGTGTTCCTCTCCCATCCCTGCAGGAGAAAGAAACCAAACTCTCCACTGAACAAGGGGTCTCCTTGGCAGTGTTGCCTCAAAGCATAGTTTTTACACTCCTACCACAGAGATACTGGTTAAGCTGTAATAAAATTGGAAAATGTTTCAATTTATCTATGAAGGAATTGGGGTTGAGGCTGGTTAGAAATAATTCATATTAAGACAAGAGAATTGCATTTCATAATACCCTCTGGCTTCAGAACTAAACCTGTTTTCAACTGTTGGAATCTGAAAGACGGATTTTCATTTGGAAGAGGGCAAAAAAAGATCCTCCTGTACTTTCTGCAGTATTTAATCAGAAACACCCAGTAACAGATGCCATTAGAGATCAGATATCAGACTATATGGACCTTAGGCTAATGCAGCTTGTTTGTACTTCTGTCAGACGTAGATAAAACAGCCTATCACATCAATATTTATATGGCAAAAACGTGGAAGTCCGATTAAAAAAGGAATAATCAAGTCCACCACCCTGTCCTGTGTGTAAAATAGAGCTAAACAAACACTGGGGCTGTGATCTTTGAAACACAAAGAGGTAAGAGGAGTTCTTCATATCTCCATCTACATTTCCCAGTTACAAAGCCAGCTGAATGCTGCAGCAGTGAATGCCTCTTGTGTGAAATATCACACAAGCACAATCTAGGGAGATATCAGCAGTGACATTACCAGAGCTTTTCAACTGCTCCTTTGGAAGCTCTCAGAAAGCCCAGTATTCTGCTGCTGCTGCAGCCTCTTGATTAAAGCACACAAAGCAGCTGTTTATCCTCCCCCAGTCACCAGCAGGTGAACCCGGTTCAATATTTATCACAGGCTTTCACAGATCACTGCTAACCAAGCAAACGTTTTAATTAAGCTGGAACTTGCTTCAAAGAGCTCATTCAAAACGTCAATCAGCAGGAAAAGGATCAGATACGGTGTCAGGTGAGAGCATGTAATACAAATCCACAACTTTCTTCATCCCATCGTGGTAAATTAGCCCATTCTGGAGTCCAGACCCTGATTGTAACAGGCTGCCAGTCCCCTGGAATGTGTAACAGAAGTCACTCAAACCCCATTGTGCAGGTTGTAAGCAATATGTTAAACTGCAATGGGCTAGCACATTAAGACAGATTCTTTTCACAGTTGTTTTTTGATACCCCAAGTGTTTGTTACACTACTCTCCATTTACTGTTTACTTTCTTTCCCTGGTAGAAATGGGGATTCCTTAACCCAGCTGCCCCAGTTTCTCAGGCCATATGCTTTGACAGAAGTAATCATGAGAGTACCCTGAGGGTACAATTTCCCCTTTAAACTCACGCTGGAACTGCCCTCCCCTGCAGGAGTTAATAGCAGTGGCCAGAGATGGATTCCCAGGCTCCGGAGTGAACAGGCTTGGATCCTCACCACACATCTGCAGGTGATGGGATGCAGCACCTCTCATGCTCTTACAACAACCACCCCATTCTTGGACTAAAAACAGGACTTGACAAGAAATTAAATTGGCTTTAAGCAGAGGATTGACCATTGTAAAACACGGGTTAGACAAAGGCAGGGTTATCTCAGTGAACAAGACAATGCTGTTATCACATTATTGTATCACCCTAAATACACAGCCCGTTATGGTAAGTGTTGAACATCAGCTCTGTTGACTTTATCTCCTAAGCCACACTAGAAAAGCATTTTTACACCTAACAGCCCATGCTGTGATGGTCTTCCTATTTTAAATTAAATGCAGTTAAGGCTCAGAACTCCTAACAAGAAATAAGGCTTTACTTTCTACAATTGTTTCTTGATACCAGACAAGTTCTCAGTCTGCTAAAGGAAAAGTTCTTCACAGCAAAGTAATACCTTATTCTTTCATTCTTAAAAAGAAACTTCAACAGAAATAACCCCCTTTCTTTCTTCTTAGGTTACTTCTTTCTAAAGATGTAAGAAACAGTATATTGTTTAGTTTTAAATTTTCTTCTATACAAGAAATTTCTAGAAGTTTTAAATCACATTTTCAGGTACCCACACCAAAGCACCAAAGGAAATTTTGCAGTCAGGAAGGATGAAAGGTCTTTTTATTTGAAAATCAATAGCACACTCTGGTGGCGTTTGGATTTCAAACTACCAATTGAAGCTCAGTGGCACAAAACATTTCATACCTTGCTCAAAAATCTACAGAGCTTGCCAAAATTAATCAAAACTACCTCCCATCAAATGGCCTACAACACAGATCCACTTTTGTTAAGAAAATATTTAGCTCCCAGAATCCTAATAGTAATCCTACAGCTTTTGGTTTCCTTTGTGGTTACTACATCACTGACATAATTTGGCATCTCACACTCAGCTCTCTACTGCCTCACGTCTTCTTCTGCTTTTGCTCCAACAAACACTTACGTAAAATCTATCATTTTCAAACAGTAAGAAATGCCTAACAAAGCTGCAGAAACAGCTGCAAGTTTGTATTTCAACTTCTGATGTGATATTTCTGCTATAGAAAGTGGTAATAAAAACCAAAACACTGAGGAACCTTTGCATTAGCTGTAGTGGTGCGATGTTTGGTCAAACTCCATTAAGCTGCATTTAGTGCAAAATCCCTTCACATAAAGTAGTGTTTAAAATTGCTCTTGAACTAACACTCCTGATGTAAAAGATATCACTGTATTACTTACTGTCTGAGGAGAAAATGTAGTAGTTTTCACGCTTTTTTCAGAGTGAACAGTGAGCTCTCCATTTTTTCTCTGATGATAAACTTCTAAAGCATCAACGAACTGCACTCCTTTTGCAAAGCAGTGACGTTTTCTAACCTGCTGGTGAAAGAAATAATGTAAAAATGCACTGGGCAGGAGGATGTGCTCACACTGACAGTCCTGGTTTTGTTTCAGCTGAGCCTGTTTTAGTAACTGAGCACCACTGTTTGTTAATAGTTTAACCAAATCTAAGCCACACAAAAGTAACTTCAGAAAAGCTATGGTTTAAATTATTAAAAAAATCTGCAGTGATTGCTGAGCTTTTCTGCTTTGCTTTCCCACTGCTACAAAACTTACAGAAATTATAATACCATAAGCTGAGCACTTCCATAACAAAAACAAGAAATAAATTCAAGCCACATTGATGTAAAAACTTAAGCACAAGTCACCAGCTGAGCAATGCTGTGCAGCAATGTAAAAGCTATTTAAGGGCACAGCTGAACACAAGTCCACAGCCATGTGACACCGACAGTGACACAGATGAAAACAAAGGAGAAACATTGCACTCCACAAATGAGCCAGAGACACCTACATCTGACAGGATAGAAACCAGAACTCCACAGTATTTGAATTCCTAATACGTATTTACAACAGCACTTTCAACTCTAGAATCTCATCCTTTGGCTTAATATTAGAGATCAACTGGGAGTAAATGTATTTTGGGGATATTACTTGTTTAAATGTGGAATATTTTAGGACAGGGTATAACGAACAATTTAGTGCAACAGTGGGCTCCTTTGTAACAAGTAACAATAAAAATGAACAAAACCCTGTCACTCCAAACTGTGACTGTGACATGACTCAGTTATTTCCTGCACCCTCCTCTGTAACATTAATTGGGATTTGAGTTTGGTTGAGCTACACCCAGATGATTTCACTGCCAATAAACTCTGCTCACCTGCTGCTCTGTTTCTAAAGGACGAATCCTTTTCCTGTCTACTTGAAAATCATCATTCTCACTGTCACGAAGAGATAACTTTTTTTTGGCAGACAGTTTCGAAGCTAGTGTTTCATTGTCCTTACATTCTGTAATTAACAAAATAAAATGGATGTCCATTACTAGGGACACATTAAATAAAGGCAACATTTAAAAATATAATTACTACAGAACAATAACTGCTAGAATGACTATAAATATATATGATGTAGGAAACAGTGTTAGACATTTCTAGATGCATTAACCACCACACAGATTTCATGCAGAGCACAACCATCTCTGCTATTATGAGGGTAAAAAAACATTCCTGGCTTGAAAGCAGCAGTTACTTCCAGCAGAGAATTTTAGCTGCCTGTGTATGAAGTTACCTGTGTTTGTTAGTGGGCTTCCAGGTTTCCTGGAAGTTCCTGTGCCAGGGTTATTGGCAGAACAAGGAACACTCGTTGCAGCCTCGTTGCTCCCAGACTGGGAGTGGCACTTGCAGTGACACGGTGGGGAGGGCTCTGCCTTCCTCTCCTCCTTCTCACACGACGAGCTCGGCACTGATTTCTCTGAGGGACAAAGTCATTTGTCTGTCATTAAAAACCACTCCAGACTCTACACGAGAGCCAGAGGTGCAGGACAATGAAGGTGAAAGTTCAGGAACCAGTTGGAAGCCTGGTGTCCCTACAATGCTGAACAAGCTATGGTCACCCTCTGAAGAACTGCAGTGCACAGAAAGGAAAACACCTCCCTCTTTCCATTCAAACCCACAAGGATTTTCTTCCAAAGTTCCAACAGCTACATTCCCTTATGGGATCTAAATCCAGCTTAGCATTATTGCTTTATGCTGCCATTAAGGCAACGTGTCCAATGGTGGACAAAGACCTGAAACCAAATGTTTAAAGGCTAATGAGCAATAATTAATTATTTTATATTTTGTAATAAAAACTGTGCAGACATTAAGACACTTACCATACAAAGACTGCTGCCATGATAATGCAGAACAAAGTAATGCCAAGCTTTTGCCACTTCCTGTGGGGCTCTCCAGCAAACAGTGCTGTCTGTTATTCAAGCCTTTAACAATCTTTAAGGAGAATAAAATAAACAGAATTAACAGAAAACAAAGCAGATGTCTTTAGCTAATCTTAGCAATAACACCCTAATGTCCAGCTACATCTTAATTCTGTGCCCTCTTATCCTGTTGCTAGTTAAAACTCTTTAAAAATGTTTAAATATAAATGCAGCAGTTCATTCTGAAAAGTTCTCAAAAAAAAAGAAAAATTATTGAAATATTACTATAATTATTCTGTCTAAACAATATGTTTTACTAAATGACCGCCCCCTTAAAAACTTGAACATTTATATACAACTGTTATTACAGTAGACCTAGATAAGTAACTATATATTTACACCACATGGAAGTTGTTTCTTGGCATAAATGCTCACAAATCCAAAATGTACTTCACCATTCCCTAATCGTGGTCCAGATATTGCACAGCACAGAGAACGCTGAGTTGTTACCACTGAAATTCTCAAGACACTGCAGGCTCTGAATTTAATGTGTGTTGGTTTTCTAAATGCTGACAGAGGTTTGGGAATTTCAAATACTGGAAAACACAAGCTCTGAGTCTGGCAAATGACAGTACAAACTCTACTCACAGCGTTCATCATAGCGAGCTGGGAGGGGTAGGCCTTGCAGGGGAAGAGGATCTTCACCCCCCCAATGGTATATTCTGCCCCGTCAGAAGGCATTGCAAGTTTTTCTCCCGTGTACTTCAGGTTTAAAACTGCAATTAAAATACAGAATTAGTAACTCAATACTAACAAACAGGCAAAGCCTGAAACAAATGCAGCACCAAATAATAACAAGGAGAAGCTGTTAACCTGGTAATAGCTCAGGATATTAATAGAACAGGAATACAGGAATTTAAACCACACATCATCATTTCAGACTTGGTCCTCATTACAAGCAAGAGCAAGCTGCCACCAGCTAAAGACTAGCATCAACAATTAAAATAAAAACATGATGAACTGCACACACCAGTTCAGATTCCATTAGTCAGACCAGAGATAGTTTTTCAGCACTGACAAAGTAAGAGGCTTTGAACTGGCGAATTCCCTGGGATAAATTAACTCACTGACTTGTGTCCTCATCTGACTTTTAATTATTAAGCATATACAGAAAAAGACCACCCATGTATGGCATGATTCGGCTTCACCACCGACTTTCTCAACAGGAAAAAGCAATTCTAGCAAAAGGAGATTGCTGACATGAGTTTACATCCAACCCCTCCTTCCTAAAGCAAAGGCCACCACACTAAAAGGCTTTTCCCCAAACCATTCTGGGAGGATGACTCGCTTAAACGAGCACTATTCCGAATTAAGTTTGCCCCTGAGGAGGAAGGAGGGCCCGGGACACTGCAGAGACCCTTCCTAGTGTGATCAGATCCACCAGCAGCGCACCGGGCGCTCCCCTCAGCGACATCTCGACCTGGGCAGGGCTGCTTTGCCTTTCGAGAGCAGGCGGCGCTCAGAAGCAGTGGGGCCGCCCCGCCCTGCCCACAGAGCGGCACCTGGGAGTTCGCTTCCTCTGTGTGCTCGGCGAGGCGGCAGCGCCGGCAGCCGCTTCCCCCGGCGCCCCTCACGGCCCCGCACCTGGGCACCGCGGCCCCTCAGCGCCCGCCGACCTTCCCGCCTTCGCGCCAGCCAATCAGCTGACAGGAAAGGGCCGCGCGCCGCCAATCAGCAAAGCGCACCCCGGAAAACTGCCGCCCTCTCCTCTGCGCGCCGAGAGCCAATCACAGGGCGCCTTGCTGGCTTCCGGGTTGTAGGCGTTGCTAGGCAACCGCGCTGTGTGAAATACTAGAATATTTGTTATTGTTATTGGCTTTTATCAAAATTATTATGAATAATATTATGTTTATTATTATATTATTTGGGGTTTATATTTATTGTGTTTTATAATATTTTATAAGTATTGCATATTGTTATTGGGCATCATTACCATTACTGTTATATTATTATCATCCTTGTTTTAAGCAGAATGCACAGAAAACACAGTGAAAAAATTAATAGTTTTTGTAAAGTCAGTGTCTATTCACTACTGGCACACACAGAAGCCCCAAATCCTTCTGTTCTTGTCAGGTGTCTGTGCACCCAGGTGTTTCCCTCAGGTGAAATTTGGGATGAATCAGGAAAACTTAAGGACAATACAGGCAACCCCCTTTGAACTTCAGTTGTACTGTTGCTGGTTTTTTTTATTTAAATACCACTACAGCATATAAAATTACACTTGGAACTGAGGAGAAAAAAAATACATACATTTAGATTATTTACATAATTTACATTAAGATGACAAAAATACACTCGGTAGGCAGATGGTGATATGGGGTGTTACAGCCAGGAATCCTGGAACAAAATCCCACAGGGGTTTTCCCACATTTCCATGTGGGAATTTCATCCTTATATGCAAAAGAAAAACCAACTCCATGATGGAGCACAAAGGATTTGGCCTTGGAATTGCTTTGGCATGGCTGAAACCTCTAATTCCCCTCCTTATTCTCTGCACAGTCACCCTCAGCATCCATTTCTTTTTTAATCTTATCCTGATGAGAGCTCAAGATACCTCTGCACTCATTTCTTCAAGTCTTTTTCATCTTTTTTAAGTTAAAAGACACAAAACCATCTGAGCTGCATTCTTTAAAAATCACATTTATACGGCTCATTTTTACTACCAGTACTTTTTTTTTTTTAAAGAAAACTTTTAGACCAGTTTCAAACTCTCAGTGAAGGCTGGTTGACCTTTAAATTAAGTTCATGATCTCATGAACTAAAGCTTTGCAATGGTTTGACACACAAATAAAAGTTAAAACATTTTCTTAGAACTCAGTGTGATGGTGCAAGTTATTGACACCACTTTTTCAAGTATTCCTTGGAGTGTTTTATTCCAACTTGCTCTGCAAGGCTCTGGAACAGCAGCTCATTTAACTCAAGCAACGCACCTCAATCTCAAATTTTTCTCACCCATCATTTTGCTGTTTGCCCAACAAATTAAATAGTCACTTTTCAGTGTTACAAAACCCTTCCAGGCGTGTTGCTGTATCACTTCAGGAACTGAGCAAAGCCTGAAAATCACTGTTTCCCTGGAAATTATTTACTGATCCCATCAGCCTCAGAAGTTTTCACTGGAAGCAACAAAATCCTGTTGAAGGGATTTTCTTCTCAGCCGTGACTGAATCGAATGAATGAAAAACGTGGACTTTTGCTCCAGTTCCTCAGTCCACTTTCACAGCTTTTTCCAAATTTAGGCACCATAAAGAGAGGGAAAAGCTACAGGACAACTTCCCTGGAGCTTTTCCTAAACTCCACTGACACTCATGTTAATTATTTCAATGATGGTGTTCTCCACACACTGGCACAGCCGAACATCAGGGTCCAGGCTTGCCGTGTCCCTGGAACAGCTTTTGCTGGAGGAATCTTTACAGAGTCCTGAGAAATCATGTGGCTTCTCCTTCAGTTGCTGAAGACCTAGAAAACGAAGCAGAAGAAGCAGAATACATCTAAATAAGTATTGTAAGTTGTTATTTTACAACCACAACACAAATTTGGGTGTTACGAGATTGCAAAGCTGAGCCAGCTCTATTCCATGCACCAGCAGTTCCACCCCACAGGTTATTTCTAGAGACACCAGAACATTTCTGCTTCATTTCCCTAGGTCTGACTCCTCTGGGGTGTTGGATGAGGTGCTTGACTTACGGGTGATGATGGGGTCGAAGTCTCTTGTCTGTGTAGCAACATCAGAGGCACAAACTTGTCCTATTTGGATGAGCAGGGACATGATGTCCTCATAGAGGGGAGGAAAGGCTTGGCAGAAGGACACCAGGCAAGGCAGGGTGGGCATGAAAAACGTGTAACGCTTGGACTGGGTCAGAACTGCCAACAGAAGGAAATGGAGAAGCAAAAATGAATTATTACAAAATCCAATCAAGAAATGTTGTTGCTTTTACAATAGCAAATAGACAGACAAAACAGGATTCAGGCTAGAGAAATCATTCTGGCTCCCACAGCAGTGAATTTTGGGGTTGCTGGGGTGGTACCTGTGAGCAGGGTCCCCATCACGTTGATGGCCAAACGAGCCACGCTGAGAGATTTGGGCAGGGCATACTGGATACACAGGTAGGAAAGCAACTGGATGGCAAAGATCTGTCAAAAGAGTGGGAAGCAATGAAGTTACAGGATGTTCTGCAACTTCTAGCCAAAGCTCTTCACCAAACTTAACAGTATGTAAATATTCTCTGTTTAACCATGAAGGAAATTGAAGCCAAAGAAGCCTTAACAATGGTTGTTTTCCTGCTGATACTATGAAAAATAACCCACCCATATTTAACATTATTCAAAGTAACAGCATTAGTGTTTTAAAATCTGCCCCAGACACTACTTGCTCCAACGTTAATGATGAGCAACAAAGCAACACACAACGTGCATCACAACCCTTGTAAAAGATATTTAGGTCTGGTATGTTCCAGTTTTAACCTTAGTTGATCAGCAACTCAATACTAGAAAGGATTAAATAAGAGCAACTACAAAGCTGGTTTGATACAGAAACAGGGAATCTTTAGCCCAACAAATTCCGGTTGCCTACAATGCCAGGCCTTTTATTTAAGGTAAAAGTGCTACAAATACTACCTTAATATCCCAGGCAAGTTAGAACAGGACATTTTTAGTGGCTGTTTTATTCCCTCCCCTCAGCCAACATTTCACCAGGGCTCATACCCACGGTGATTCTCCAGCCAGGTGACTGCACAGTACCTGTTTTTCAAGTTCAGGCTGGGCAATGAGCTCGGGAATGAAATCCAGACAGATGTGCATGGATGGGATCCCAGCCACTGTCAGTGCCAGAAGCTCACATGGATAACCCTGTGGGATTAAGGAAACAGATGTGTCAATTTGTCACAGGCGTTTTAAAAATCCTGCTTCAACGAAGATTTTAAATTATACCTGTGTTAATGCTTTTTTTCAAAATGAATATATTTGAAACTCCCTTTTGTTCAGAGTTTGCAGCAAGCCTGTAATGCCAAGGCAACAAGAGGCAGGCTGGGTACAAACCCAGGGTCTGAATCAGTTCTTTACCCTCAATATTCAATTATTTATTTGCATGGAAACTCTCCCTCCACCCCCCAAAAAAAACCAGCCTGCAGTGACCCTTTCCTTCTGTGTTCCAAATTTCACCATCAGCCCCAACTTGCTCCTTTCACAACTGCCCCATAATGACTTTTTTATCACTTAATCAGTTCCAGGTCAAGGCAAATTAACGCCTTGTAAAGAGTCTGCCATCTGGCAAGGAGCAATTTAATATGCATTAAAAACACATTTATATTTTAAAAATTGCTAATCTTTCCCCTCTTCTTTTTTTTGAAGGTGCTCGGCTGCTTTGGCAGGGCCAACCTTTCTCCTTCCACTCTAAAGAGTGCCCTACCAAAAAGGGAAGATAAGGAGATGTTTACATTTGAAGCCAAATTAGTTTTGAATAATGGGAATATTAATTTAAATACATGGCCAGAAAAAAGTAACCCACAAAAGATGTGGAACAAGTAATTATAAGATGATTAGGGCAGTTTTCCTTGGCCTAGATGGACAAATTAAAAAAGGGCAGAGGCACAAAGCAGGTGTTTAAAGATGAGGAACAGGCAGAGTTTAGGTGCTGCCTTCTCACTACAACCAAGAGACCAAGCACTGAAATATGGAGGAAGTGTGAGCTCTACAAACTGGGGGAGACAGGAAGGAGAAAAACGGGTTATTATCATTTCTGAGGAACATTCAGCAGCCCCTGACCACTGCACTGGCCTCTTTCCCAACCTGCCAAACCAAAACAGAGCTGAGGCAGAGCAAAGCAGACCTGGAAGTGCACGAGCTTGACGATGTTGGGGTCAGCGATGTACATCTGGTGCAGCAGGCAGCAGATGAGGCACTGCACCTCCCGCAGGTCGCACAGCAAACTCTCCTCCTCCTCCTCCGCCTCGGCACCCCGCGGGCTCGGCGGGCTCTGCACGTCCCTCAGGACATCGTGAGCAGTGCTGCTCTGGCCCTTCTCCTCCTCTGTGGGCAAGCAGATCTCCAGAAGGATCTGCACAGCAGCGCTGTCCTGGGAAGAAAAGCCACAGAAGATGCTTGAAAAACTCCCAGGGAAATGAACCAAATCAAATACAAAATAAGGACAAAATGACAGAACAATCACTATCAAAGCAGTAATTCAGCACAATGTTTCACACTAGAAAAAAAGAAAATATTTAACCATCTGAATACAGAGTTTTCTCTTCCATGGTAACAGAAGTTGGTAAAAAAAAATAATTGAAAAGGTCTCCTTTTTTCATTTCCTGTTTCTGCATTTCTCTTTTATCTCTGTTTTGCCTCACATTGTGTAATATCCATTTCTTCCCTCTTACCTGAGCAGCAAGCAAAGCATTTTTTAATTCTTCTCTTGTAACTTCTGGGGCCTCTGGACCCATTGCATTGTTTTGGGATGGCCTAATGTCCTGCTCTGCTGTTTCTTTCAGGTGAGCATTAAGGTAAGCTTTTGAAGCAAGAAGATATCCATTCAACATGTGCAAAATGATATCCATCAGAGGAGGACTCCTGATATGGGAACACAGTAAAATAAAGTCATTTCAGTCACATGAACAAACTAAAAGCACTCCCAAAGGCTGTAGCACCACAGCTCCTCCACTGGCATCACTGACATCTGGAGGAACCAATTCGTAAGTACTGCAAAGATTTCCTTGGGAAATGAAGCAAATCTGCCTCTGTCACATCCATCAGCACCCACTGGCAGAAACTGTTGCCCAAAAGCATGGAAAACCTACAGGCCCAAGAGGGATGGCACAAGAGCTGGAAGGATGTGACAGCTACAACCTCACCCACCACCACGTGGCAGCAGCCATTTCAAACACACTGCAAAGTCTATCTGCCACAAATGCACACACCCAAATCCAAAATGGATGAGCCATGTGCAAACCCCAAAGTTTCCAAAACACAGCTGGACACTCAGCTGGACAGGATGAAATGCTGGAACAGCAGGCCCAGCCCTTCAGTCCTCAGACCAAGCTTAAAACAACACAGATGCAACTGCCAAGCTCCTGTGATTAGTTTGAAAAGATGTTTTGAAGTGCTGAAAGCTTTTGGAAGTTTTCTGCTGGACAGCTTTATGTTTAGCATTCACTGTGTAGCAGCACAGACACTCACCTGTGAACTCTCTGATCACACCTCAGTACAATCAGAGGATCAATCATCAGATCGTTCTGGGTGTATTTCTGCTGTCGCACTATTTTTGCTGAAGGCTGCAGGGCATTAACAGTCATCACCCACAACCTAAAATAAGAATATTTTTATGATTTTTTGTAGAAAATTCATGTAAGAAATAGGGTTCCCTAAGTATTTGGTCCCTCAGCCCTATTTTTCTAGGCCTATCAAGTAGCAAAAACCCCATTTTCAGCCCTTGAAGTTAACCAAGGTACAGTTAACTTACACTGCTTGGAATTACAGCAGTTTCCACTGCAGAGGAGCATCCACTTCATAACAAAACCCATTTTTTTACCAAAGTGAGTTCCTGTTTCATCAGCAATTCATCATAAACAATAGACACTATAAAACTACACTCCTGTATTTTAAACTGAACTGGTGACTTCCTTTCCCCTGAGAACAAGAACCACCTTCCTTTTAAATGCAAAGGTTCAAAATGTCCGCAAACAAAAAAGAAATGCAGCTCTATCACATTCTATTCAGTCACAGCCTCCAATCTCCCAGATAAAGGCATTTTGTCATTATTTTTAAAAGAGAAAGTGGCCTCCCACCTATGTGCACCAAGAAGCCAAACAGTATTTTGAGCCTTGATACCTTCTGGGCATGACAGTGTTCAGAACCATCCAGAGTTTATTGACAGCCTGCAGAATCCCCCGTGGGACTCCAGCTTCCAGCAAGAGATTCATGTTCGAGGTCAGCACTTCTGCATAGGGGATCAACTCTCCAGCAGAGAGAAGGGTCAGATGTTCCAGGATCTGCATCAGCTGGGTGTGATTCCCAGGCAGCATGGAAAAGGCTGTAAAACAAAAACAAAAACAACGGGACCTTGGTAAAACTGGACTTCCGACATTTGAAGCATTCAAGATTTTTTGTTGTAACAAGGCAGTATAATCACCCTTCCAAAATCCACTACATTCCAACCCATTTGGAAAGGATTTAGTTGGAATGAAGTTATTTACCTTCTTGGAGCTGTTTGGGAGAGTGGTTCTTGGCCATGTTGGTGAGGAGCATCCTCCTGAGCAGGGCGTCGGTGCCGGTGATCTGCTCCTCGCAGATCCAGTCGTCCACGATGCACAGGTGGGGGTAGTTGGTGGCCAGGAGCCTCAGCAGGGCAGAGTGCAACCCTTGGGGACACCAGGGACATTCACAGCTCAGATCTGAGCCGCTGCATCTCTCACCTGAACACGTTCATTTCAACCACTGACCTGTACTGAATCACTGCTAAGCAGCTCTGTGAGGTGCACGTTCACAGGCTGATATTCTAACTCCAACAGAGAGGAAAAGTCACCCTTTGGAAAGTAACTCTTAACTCAGCCTGGAATATTCAACATTCTCACCTAATTCCTACCCCAAAACCTGCCCTAGAAAAAAAAAAAGAGGTTTACCCACTCTAAAAGGACCTGTTTTCCTCACACTTTCACTGTTACTCTTCAAACATCTCTGCAATCCCAGTAGCTACTCCTCACAGATTTTAAAAGCAAGAAAAATGAAAGCAAGCTATGAAAAGAGTAAGAGCCACTGAGCTGAAAACACTCAGCCCTTCTTTTCATGCACTTTAGACCTTCACACACATTTTTACCTCCCAGCTCCTGCTGCAGCCCCTGTGCCTGCCGGATGAGGTACTTGATTGGAATCTGATCCATCAATGCTGAAGAGTAGGACTTGGGTTTTCTCTGCATTGCAGCTACAGGGGAACAAGACAAGAAACCAAATGTGACAGTTACAGATAAAAACAAGTATTCCCCCAACTGGATCAATAAGCAAGATGTAAAGCACTTGTCTCTATATTATCCAGGTAAATTCGAGAAAATATCTGTAATTGACTCTATTTGTGTTTCAGGCTTCCTTGATTAGCCTGAATAAAAAAGGCTGAAGAATGCTGGAAGTTTTGCACCTTCAAAAGGGCTGGTAGAACCACACACGAGATATAAACACTCAGTGTTCACTGAAGTTTAATTTCATCAATAAAATACACAGCAGTCTTTTAGTATTGATTTAAAGTTTCCATTTCAAAGACACAAATTGGATCATTAAGTATTACCAAGTATAAAATTGCCAACTCAAAGAATACTATGTGCAAGTTTGATGACACATGAATAAATGAAGATCTCAAATAATTATGAAGTCTTTGTTAATTGTAGTTACATTCATTAGATGCTCATAAACATTTCTTGTAATTCTTTGGCCAGTTTGGACCTCTGTTAATCTGTAAAACAAATCACTCAACTACAGAGTTTTAGCAGGAACTTTATGTCCTGAATCTCTACAGCAATCCTTTATTTAATACAAACTTCTACAAGTTTTATGCTGTGCTTGAATCTGACAGCAGCATGACTTTTTCCTCTCTTTGCACCTAATTTTCAGTTAATGTGTTTCCCCCGATGTTCTCACATTTACCTAGGATCTTTGTGTTGGCCAGCAGTGCCTCTTCATAGGACAGGACATAGTAGAGGACGAGCAGTTGTGTGGTGATGCTGAAGCGCTGCGTGGGACGAGCATTTTCTCCCTGCACATAAAACCACACACAAAGGTCAGGCTGAATTCCTGATTTCTTGGGAAGAAAAATTTGGATTTACCTACAAATATGATGAATACCTGAGTAAAAAGATTCACTTAAAAACACATGACTGTAGCAGGAAACAGTTTGCAGGCAGTAAAGACAAAAAGTGAGGCACCTGAACACAAATACAAAATCCTGAACCATGTTCACAAAGTACGTGAAAGATCCAATCAAGTCCCTTACCCCAGAGAGTCCCTGGAAAACATTCAGGATCTCCTGTTCTGTGACAGGCTGGTTGGTGGCCTCTGGGTTGGATTTAGATGCAGGAGTAAGGATGGAGTTAATGTAGACATCAATAAGAGGAAGCAGCTGAGGGTGGAGCGGGGTGGTGGTTTCACAGAGCTGCCGATAGATCCAGTCCTAGAAGAGAACAGCCCGTGACATGAGCAGCTGCTAGTTTGCTTTGTTTGCAAGTAAAACCTCTTTTGATAAATGAGGCTTTGACTTTGGAAAGTGCAACATCAGTTCTGAGTTGGTCATAAACTCTGTAAACCTGGACCCTGATTCACAAACAGAACTTGTGCCAGCTGGAAAATCATTCTGACTACGATTAAGCACAAATGGAGGAGAGAGACTTACTATTTTTAACTTTATTAAGCTATAGTCTCTGGATTGCAGAGTTAAAAATGGGCACCCTAACTTAAAACACTGTTCTTTCTTAAATTACATGGTAGTAAGGTAAAGATTCATCAAGAATTCTGCTCCTATAATTCAACCAGCCTGCAAAACCTCATCAGCATTCAGAATTACAAACAGAAACAAAACAAAGGTCATACCTTAATGGATACTTTGTGCTTGGTGAAGGAACGACTCTTTAAAAGCTGGTAAATGCAGTGAATAGGTAAGAAGCCAGTGATGTTGGCACTGAGGTTGCCTGTAACAGGCACACGGACAGCGTGGGCTGTAACCACCTACAGGAAAGATACAATTATCAGAAAAAACACCACCTAGCACAAGGCAGAAGGTGTGAAAGTCACACAGCCACAGTCCTTACTGGTGTCTCCTTATTTTTGGGGAATACCCCAAAGGGAAAGGGCAAAGGGGGAAAAAAAACCCTAGGCTGAAAATACCTGTTCAGTGAAAATCTCCTGTGTGAAGATTGTCTTCATTCTGCTGAGTGAGCTGGGCTTAATAACAATCTGAAATTCAGGAGAAAGTACTTAGAATTACAACTTCTATCTTTCTTATAACTAAGGACTGCAAATTTATTTTATAAACTGTTGACTTTTAGCCTTTAGAACTTGTCTTGACTTGGATACCAGGAAAATGTTCACATCTATACCAAATGTCAAACAGAAATATTTTCAAATGTCAAAAGTTCATCACCCCATGTCTTCCGTGTCCTAAAAACTCCCTACCCAGCTTTTACATCTGGTGAGACGCTGTTTCACAATACTGAATAGTTGGCAAGTCTCCTTTGGTAATTTACTGAAATTAATTTTTACATGTATAGATATTTCTTTTAACTATTTAAAATAAAAAATTTGCAGCTCAATTAGGAAACTACTTCAGTCTTCTAAAAAGTTCATTTCTTGGAAATAATGATTTCAACAGGGCAGCATTTCTGAAGATACTTTTATCGTAACATTCCTCTGTATCAAGAGCTATGCACATTTTAATGTTTCTTCAGAGCAATTATTACTCATTTTTCAGGTTATGTTTACTTTAGGTATATCAGCAAAACCAAGGTATCAAAACATAGCAAAAAGTTGATTTTAACAGACAAATGTAAACATACATTTGAAATAGAAATCGTTTAGGATTTACCTTCATTCCCAAGGTGGAACAGACCAAATCAATGATGGCACTGAGCTGGTTGCTGTGGAAATACATGGCTACCAAGAGGAGCATCTCTCCAAAGGAAGCAGACACACCAGATCTGCTGATGATAATGAAGAAGAAGACACAGAGGACGCAAGTAAATAGGACAGAAATAAATGTGAGATTACTGGAAACACTAAAATCCAGCCTGCTCCCACCTTTCAAAGTAGGCTTCTTCCTTTATCATCCAGCTGAGCCACATCACCATGAGTTGCTCCTGTTCTGGGGTGCTGCACAAAGAAAATCCTTATTAGATCCTTTTCCCAGAAAACCAGTGCTAGTTTCACTATCAGTTGCAGAAAAGCCAGTATTTGAGGAATCTTACACCAGGAAACTTTTTGTCACTCACTTTAGCATCCAACTGCTGATAAGCAGTGATATTTGGCACAAAGGTGAGTCCAACTGTCAGGCAACTTCCTTTTTGGAATGTACCCAACAGAAAGTTACACCCCTGAATTATCTGCACTGCTTCTCTTTTGAACAGGGACTCTAAAGAATTTAGTCATGAACTTGTTCCATGGAAAAGTGAACTAGTCAGGCCTACTTCAGTCTTCAAAAAAACCATTCAAACTAAGTTCATGCTAATGCTCCCCTCTCAAAAGACTTGCTATAAAACAAGAGTGAAATATCCACTCACTCACCACAGTGAGACAAATCCCTTCCATCAACATATGGAGATTTTATAAAGAATAAGGGGAAAAAAAACTGCAGCCCTGGGGAGGGCATTGCCTTAATGGTGCTAAAACAGTCAGATCTTCCAAAGCTCCTCTGTAGTGAGAGTACCTGACCAGAGTGGAGAAGGCCAGGAGCATGCAGAAGGACAGGGACACGAAGCGGACTCCGGCCGGGGTTGCGGGAGGGCGGCTCGTCATCAGCTGCAGGAGCTGCTCAGCTTCCTCATCAGTGGGCCTGAGCAGGACACAGAACAAAACACAGCTGGGGATTTAACAGGGAAGAGATTCCAGTCTCTCACAGTGGGTAAAGATTGAATTTTCCCTGTTATTTAATCTATCGAGCTGGTAATTCTCTCTGAACTTAACGATACAAAAATCTCTGTTAAGAGACAACAGTGAGAAAACTTCCCTGGGATATTATCTTGCCTGTTGTACAAACTACTTGTACAAACTACTTACATTAAAATTAACAATGCATAAAGGTGCGACATTAGCACTCTCTAAAAAGCGAAAGCCAAGGAATAGAAATTCAAAATCCATGCAATGTATATTGCTAGAAGAGAAAGCAACTGATAACTCTACACACTGCCCCAACCATGTTGGTTTAGACTTCCTTTAAGGAGTCTGCAGAAGTGATTTTGCAGCAACAGAGCCTCCCCTCTCACTGAAATTGGTGAGTCCTGCCACAAGTTCTGAGGACACAGCGGCATTAGGACAGAAGAGCCCGCAGCCCCCACCCTCTGCTGAATGGAGAGCAGTGAACAAAGGCCAGAGCAGGAGGAGGCTCCTTACTTGAGGCCGGCGATGCCCATGAGAGCGCAGTAGAGGCGCAGCAGGGCGCTGGCCTTCACCACGTGCTCCTCCTTCAGCCCCGAGTACACGGACACGTTGGGCTCCGTGTCGGCATCCGCCTCCTCCACCACGTGGGTGCTGCGCACCGTGGGCAGGATCCCCATCAGCTCCAGCAGCAGCTGCCTCCTCATCTGCCACAGCACAGAGCTGATGTTATCTCTTTTTCTCTGTGTAAGAGGTTAGAAGATGAGAGCTACGTCAAGTTCAGCCCATCCGACAATGTATTACATAGGAGCTTCCACGGTCAAGGGAAGAGGGCTGGTGTTTTTAAATACAGTTTTCAGTACCAGAGCAACAGGCAACATGTGACCATATTAGAACAGCTTCTTACACCAAAATCCAAGCTTTAACTAAGTCAAAGATGCAAGTCAAGATGCATCTTCCTGCTGTGAAGACTGAGGATGAACAGATTTATCAGGTAAATATTACAAACATACCATTCGCTGGCTTCCATGCCTGAAAACCTCTCAGGGGAACAACCAAATGGCTGCTGCTTTCAAGGACATTATTTATAGACCTGAGAGCCCCATAAGAGGAGGCTGCCTTGTAAAGGTTCCTCCAAGATGTGCAACAGGATTTATGTGCACTCAGACAAATATGCACCACACGTCCAGAAGAGTTACTGCAAGCTACAAGAATATTTCTTTAAAAGCAGAACACTCAAAGATTTTCCTACCTGTTGGCCATTTCGGATAAAAGTTCCAAACCATGTTCGAACCTTTGCATTTGTTCCAAGCAGCAAACCACTCACAAAACACACCAGGTCGCTCACTCCATCATCTGAGGATTCGTTCTTGGTGTGATCCAAGGTCAAAGCCACACCAAGACCTGGGAGGTGACACTCCTCCACCTAGATAAAACACTCAGGCTCAATCGTCCTCGTTGGGTTTGAAGCTTCAAGAAGGTTCTTAATGATGATTCTGACTACAAACTCACCACCATGCCCCGCACCCTCAGGGCTTGGGAAGGGTTCATCTTGCACAGGTGCCTCAGAGCTTCTGTCCTGCGCCGGCCTCCGACGCTCTCCTCGTCCTGCCGCTCGCCGTTCTTGATCAGCCCTCTGCAGACTGAGGATGCAACAGCAGCCGTGAGGAAATCCACCCTTCCCAACACACACTTTCATCATATATCATCAGCAGAAGGGACAAGGAGTGTTAGCAAGGAGAGGGCTTAGCCCCAGCTGTGCCCTGCCCAAGCAGCCTTTGTAACAGTGACCTGCAGATGAAAAGCTGGGACACAAGCAACGAGCCTGGAGTACAAGCAGGCTGCAAAAAATGGGGATCCACGTGATCAGAGAGCAGCACCCAGCAGTTCAAATCTGTGTAACTCATAGTTTAGCCCAGAATTAACCACACTGCTAGAAATCGTATCAAAAGCTGGAGAAGAAGCAGCTGCAACTCACCCTCGTTGAAGCTGTCAGGGACATTGGCCACCAGAAGACAAAGGAACCAGGCTCCATTCTTAACGTGCAACAGAGCTTCGGCCACATCCACTATTGGCAACAGTGAGGGCAGCTCTGGATGGAGAGAGGGTGTTAAAAGTCACAATGTTTCACTGGGAAACAAAAAACCCAGTTTCCAAGAGCTGCACAGCTTAGATTAACCTTACATCTGTCACAAAGGCTCCCAAAGTTGTTTTGTTGCGTTTGTGAGAGGTCAGAAAACACCATAAATACAGAACAACACACCTGCTTGCAAAATGCAGAGAACATCTGCTGCCTCCTCCAGGTAAACAGGACTCTCGAAGAGCTCAGAAGATTTCAGGAAAAACTCACCATTTGATTCTGATACCTGCAAGACAATATTTATCATCACTGAACAGGTTTTATGAAGCAATTTGTCTAAATCTGCTTTAAATTCAGCATGTTTAATAGATTAAAAACTGCCAAAAACACAGAGCTACCAACACAGAAAAGCAGGAAAAGTTTGTGGATTAAGAAATATTTACTACTGGAAATACTTCAAGACAGATGGTATCACTGCTTCTTTTCAGAAGAGAGAAAAATAGCCCACTGCCATTCTAAGTTTACACACGGAAAAAACGTTTGGTGAGCAAGGAAGTGAGGAAGGAGAAATATGATGGCTAATACCACACTGCAATAGGAGCAAAGAATGGGATGGAGAAAAGCCATCACTTCATTTCCAAATTATTTCTGCACTGATAGATCACCAAATCACATTATGTTTCAATACAGCATATTATAGAGTCTCTGTAACATCAGCAAAGACTTGCTTTAGGAAGTCACAAGGAGTTTAATCACAAGCCACTGTTCAACCAGACTGAGACTTTGAATCTTGATAAAGCAGGTAAGGACAGGAGAAGAATGCTCACACCACCAGCAGCACCAGAAAAAGAACCAATGCATCAGCCAGCCCAGCGTGCAACCTAAAACTCACAAATACCCAGCTGTGGAGAAGTTCACCTTGTTCATAATGGCCAGTAACTCGCTCAGCACCAGCCGCAGCCGCCGAGGAGAATCACTGTGCTCAAATTCCAGCGTCAGCCCGTGCTGCAGCTGTGACACCAAGACGCTTTCTCCACTGCCACCTCCCAGCTTGTGCCTGGCAGACAATTCAAAACAACAACTATTACACGTTTCTAAAAAGACAGAAATGCTTTCGGTGCAAGGAAGGCAGCAGCTCTCCACTCCAGGGATCTCTTCTATCCTGCCAGAGATCTGTAAAGACTGTTGTAACTGCAGTACAAGAAACCTAAATCAGTAGATCATCAAAATTTCAAGTGCCTCTATTCCCCAGCAGCACAAACAGTCAGGAAAGCGCATCCACCCGACCTGTCCCTTCATCCCAGAGCCGTCCCAGCCCTTCCCTGCCGGGGCGGCTCCCCCAGCGCATCCCACAGCCTCCGCCGAGCACGGACGGCAACAGATCCCCAGGACACACAACCAAACCCAGCGCTTTCCCAGGAGATTGTTAAGGGACACGAATGGCCAGGTCCGCCCGGCACTTTAACAGCTGCAACAACTGGAACAGCTGGAAAAGCCACGCAGCGCTTCCGCCACGGATCTCCGTTCTCTGCGTTACCGGAGCTGCTGCTCCTTGCTGGCGTCCTGCTCCAGCGCGTGGAAGTCCACGGACAGCAGCGCCACGATGGAGTTGACCGCCTCGACCCCCGAGAGAAGGCGCAGGATCAGCTTCTTGTCCTGCGCCCAGCTCTGGCTCTGGTCGGCGGGCGCGCACAGCGCCATGCGCACGAGGCAGGGCAGCAGCAGCCGCAGCTCGGGGTCGCTCAGCGCGGCCAGGCGCACCACGTCCACCTTCTGCATCGCCTCGAAGGCGTAGGGGCTGACGAACTGCAGCGCCGAGCACTCGGACATGGCGGCGGCAGCGGCTCCCTCACGGCTCCCGCGCCCACCCGCCGCCGCCGCCACTACCGGGGGAAGCGGGAAGTGACGTCACGGAGGGCGGGCCGAGGGGCGGGGCCGGCTGAGGGGGAAAGGGAGAGGCGGGAAAAGCTGAGGGGCGGGAAAGGCTGAGGGGCACCGCCCCCCCCGCCCCCTCAATAAACCCACACCACAATCAAGGCTTCATGAATAATTTATTCCGTTTGAATTTTTTCTTTTTTAAAAAGTATAAACCGTTTTCTTTTTTTTCTTCATTTCCTCGATCACAATTTGTACAACTCAGTGTTTATGGCATTCGGCAGCAATAGTGTTTGTTCCTTAAATCGCTTTTCGTTTCTGTGTTTTGTCACGATAACTACGACGGCGGCTCGGCCGGGGGCACACGGCGGGGGCTGTGCGGGGG